>CCAG010008882.1:0-14182 GCA_001077435.1 Glossina morsitans morsitans | reverse complement strand
CTCTCTCTCTCTCTCTCTCTCTCTCTCTCTCTCTCTCTCTCTCTCTCTCTGCCAGGTTTATTATACATGTATATATATATATATATATAAAGTTTTCAATGAGTTTTCACGTAACGTTTATGAGTTAAATGGGTGTTGATGACTTAAACATTACAATGCATTGCATATATCTTTGGTGTTGTTGCGATGAAATCGATGAATTGAAAATGGTTGCCTTTAACGGCCAGAGCTACATTCGCAAACACTTATATATTGTTATTGTTTACCAACAAATCCCTTTTCGCTTTAGAATTTGTTTTTTTTGTTTTTGTTCTTCTTTAGAGCAAAGCAAGGTTTTCAAGTGACTGTTGTTGTTATTTGTTATTACTTTACTTATTGTTACAAGTGTTTGATAAGCGTAGAGCTTGCTGCTGATGTTGCTAAACACCATCACAATGATGAGTCTATTGTTGATGAAGTTAAAGTCTTCAGTACTTTTGATTTTGTTACAAAGAAGGAAAAAAAAGCAAAAAAAAAAAAAATCAATCAATACTTAATGGGAAGCTTTTATTAATGAAAAAGTTCTTGTCTTTTCTGTTACTGAAGCTTGGATTTTTTCTCATTTTTTATATTAAGGGTAACTTGGTAACCAGAGTTTACGCAACTGAAAACGTAACCATGCGTTCAGATATGTTGCTAAACTGTAAAGTTGCATGTGTTGCTTTTCCCTTTTTCGTAGTAGTTGAGGCAAAAATAAATAAATGCAGATGCAGGAAAGCGAGGGAATCGATTGAGCTCTCAGAAATCCATCCCCTTTAGCTTTTTCCTTGAAGAGGACTTGGTAAAGATGATGTTAAATAAATAAAAGAGAATTATGTCCTATTTGCCGCGAAACATGCGAGTTCTTCAATTGTAGACACTTCTAGCAACCAATGATGGGATGATTTTTGCACAACTCAACTTCTCGGACCGAGAAGACGGATTGACGCCGGACAAGGCAAGGAACGCGGCTTAAATATCTTACAGTCTGCCCTTGATGAAGGGCAAACATACAATATGTCCCTCGGTTGATCCGATTGGGTGAGGCGCGAACGCAGTAACAGATATGTGAAGTGTTTGCTTTCCGTGAAGAAGAAGCTCTTCTTATGTAGCTGATTATGTCCTCAAAGTCAATTTAAAATTTCACTATATTCATACATATTTCTATGAAAAGTCAAAAAATTATAAAAAAAAAGGAATTGAAAAAGAAGAAGCAAACAAGGTATTCTTCTGAGCATAATCTACTAAAAAAATTGATATTACATTTTCAAAGATAAAAAGAAATCTTAAAACGTTTGCAAGACAAATAAAACGGAAATTAGTTTAAAACGGAAATAATATTTTACTTGACCCACTTTCTCTTTCTCTTATAATCGACGAGTTAGATTAAAATGAAAAAAAAAAAAAAAAAAAAACAAATAATAATAGTAATGATAAGTTTCGGTGAAGTCTTCTAGTTAAACATTTAATTCGTAATGACATTACAATCCTATTTTACTCTGCAACTCTCGGGAGCGAATACTTCCCTATTACGTTAAACAGAAAAATTCTTCAATTAGAGGGTGAAAGAAAACAAAAAAGCAAAAGCTTACAATGCATAAACCCTGCAAACTATATTATAATCATTTATTAGTTGGGTGTATACGGCATGTTGTTCGAGACAACCTTACTTTTTTACCCCCGCAACTGGCCTTAAGCTAAATAGAAAAATTCTTGCTCTATATAGTTTTTCTTTTATTAGTGTCATGTATTTTTATAGTTCAAAGGACATTTGAATGATTGAGTGAGTGAGCGCATGACTTCATCCGTTTTGGGGGGTAATTTTTTTTTCTTCTTTTTTTCTTCTTTTTTTTTTTTTTTTTTTTTTTTTTGGTTCGAAATGCGTGTATACGTGTAGGAGCATTAATAATGGAATCGTATGGCGTGGTCTCATATTTTTGATGTTCTTCCAGTCATAGAAGTGTATCAAATTACTTCGACACGTATGCAGAAGAAGAAGAAAATGCTAAAGAACTCATAAAAAACGATGCCTTCCCCGTATCCATAGACGTGTATATTCATGTCTGTTTCTATAGATGCGTAACTTAGTTTGTCAGGATGTTAGCCAACACTTTTCCAAGTTGTCCAAGAGTTTTGCTGCTCTTATGTTTATGTTGTTCTATATAGACGCACGTGCTTCTATGTTCAATTGAGTTCACTTGTATCTTGTATATATAGATATATATACATGTGCGTATGCCCATAGTGGCTTTCATATTGTGTTATGTAACTTTCTACAACTGTACTAATCATGTCGATCGTATACATACGTGTACAGATGGTATGACTAGAAAGTAGAATCGATATTTATTGGGTTATTAGCGAAATTTCTGTATTAAGTTAAAACCCAAATGAAGAAATAATCTTTTTTAAGCACAAGAGCGATGGTGAACTTCGCACCTGATAAAACGAATGATAAGAAAAACATTTTATTTACGAAAAAACTTCGTATAGATCATGTGACATAGAGCGGACGTTCAGGCGTTCACGCCGTTCACTTAGAGTGCGTTCATGAATTTTAGAGGACAGTAAGAAATCGATAAGGATTAACGACTGAATACTATTGATGAAATAAATGCGGCCATTCAGCTCAATAATTTATGAGATAAGTGAAGAGGAGTATTTTAAAATCTTAACTTTTGAGGCCATTTTTCTGCGGTTTTGTGAAAAGAACATTATGATCTTGCTTTCACAAAAAATTTTACCAAAAACTGTATTAAAAATGAATATTTAATAATTTATTTTCTTTTAAATTTTTCTTTGCAGACGAATTTCATTTCGCTAGAAAATCAGTATTTTTTTGCTAAAGTAAAGAGTAAGTATATATATATATATATATATGACTTGACTATGTGCACATGTGAATAACTTTAATTAAAATTTACGAATTTCATATTAATTCAGAGAAAGATGAGCTTATTACGTCCGCGATTTTTGATGAAATTCTGTCCGTGCAACCATGCATCTTTATCATCCATATGTCTGTCTAATCGTGTACACATGCATATGTATATGTGCGCATTTTCGTACACTTTATTATCCCTGTTACGCCGTTACTGTGTGGGCGGCAAGTTAATATTTCTGTTACTAAGTTGTCAGTCAGTCAGTACGTGTGAGCACAACCACATTCAGGTATACCAAGTTCAAAATAATTATGTTGTGCAGCTGATATTTTTCGAATTTTTTCCCTGGCCTTATGTGGATTTGCCAACAAAACAGAAAGTCAACAAGCACATACGAAAGCAAACGTAAAATTCGGTAAAGCCAAGGCACGCATCACACACATACGGAAACATGAAAAAAAAAAAAAAAAAAAAAAAAATTAACAAAACCTTAGTCATTTACCATATTTCCGCAAGCGGAATATAGGTTTTCGAGGCGCCCATACAGAGGCAGAATTTTAAACGCACTAACCTATCCGTCTGCATACACAGCTTGTGATAAAAGTGTAATTACAGCTACGGGTAGATTTTGATATATATTTAAATGCTGAAGGGCTTCGAATAAGGGTTGATTGATGAATTTTATAAATTAAAGAATTGCTTGGCCAGACGTTTTCTCCTTTTCAAAATAGATTAGAGTGATTATCTATCGAATACTTAAAGTTTCAAAGTTCTATAACAAGAAAGATTCGCTTTTGCAAACTAAAACGTACATATATATAAAAATGAAAAATTAAAAAATCGTAAATATAAAGCAAACATTACGTTAGGATTCGCGTACATGCCTTGCGTATCTTATTCAATGCAGGAAAAATATTGCCTTTTTAAAATTTTTCTAATGCATAAAAATACGCGTCGGATTTCCCCTTGCGTATACATATGTTTTAGGCGCGAGCGAGTAGAGCGTGAAACCGATATATTTATGTAAGTGCATGTTATGTGTTTGTCTGCTTATCAGCCACATTCTTCCATGAACAAATTAGTTATGGAATCAATCAAATCGAGTATAAGTTCACAGTATACTACATAAACTAAATGAAACGTATGAACGCGTATCTTCTATATGCTGTTAGATTAAAGGAAAAAGTAAAGCAAACAAGTAAGAAAATTAATTTCGGTTGGGGCCGAAGATCGCATACTCATCACCTTCACATTTATTTCGATCCACCATAATTAGTTTAGAATTCAGAAGCTTGGATTCTTGCATTCTGCTCTCGAAACCCTCTAATTTGATATCCATATTGATTGGATTGTTGAGAAAAAATCACCCCACTTCCTCATGATGTCCCTCAAATTGAATTTAGAATTGACCCATTTTTCAATATCAAACTGCGCGCAATGACTTCCAATATTTGTGCCACATTTGAAGTCGATATCTTCATTTTTGCGAACGCGAGACTGTCAACAACACACAACTTACGGACAGACAGACATGGGTTAATTGATTCTGAATTTTTCGCTGACCTATATATTTTATAGGGTTTCTGAAGCTTCCCTTTTGCACTGAACGAAACGAATACTTCTTTCGTCATAATGTCCACCGTTGGTGGGTATACAAACAACTAGCAACAAAAAAATCCATTTCACGTAATACAAGAGGTGTGTCTAAGCGGGATTCATATTAAATACTTACTTATGTATTCATGTCCCATAACATGGGACATAATTTGCTTGCTTAATGTGAAGTGAAGTGAAGATTGCAGGCTTTCAGAAAAATTAAGACCATTTCCTCTCAGTTCAAGTGCTAAGTTTACTGTTGACATTTGAAAAAAAAAATCGAAAAAATGAAAAATCCTACGCTTACATAATAATCAGAAGGAAATTGAAGCTCGATGCAAAACTGATATACGGTTTGCCTATTTTCACAAACGAGCTATCACCAATTGCTCAAGAAGAAATGGATCAGATCCCACACTACTATTGATTGCATGGCATGAGGTATTATTGTGTGGTGATCTATCAGATTAATTACCGAGAGGTTTTCTTTTAACAACTTCATGGCCATCTGTCAAGGTGAATTTGTGATACGATTCCTTCAAGTTTTCACACATGACCCGCGAAGGCGGGAACGAGGATGGTCTACTGGGAATGGAAATAATTTTTACTTTTTTCTATAAACATTTTTAGGAAGAAAAATCTTCTCTTCACTAGAGACGGTAGGTGAATTAAAAGCAGCCTGCTTTCATATGAAGACCGCTCTTAAGTTTGCATTTCACCCAAAAGCAACAGTAAGTAGGATAGCAAACTACTGCGGCATATTCCAAGCATGGTCTCATCAGTGACATACACAACCCTCTGGTTGTATAAGGGAAGTCAAATTCTTGAGGCCATCGTTTCATAAAACTAGGAGAGGCCCTTGCTTTGCTAACAATGTGCTTAATGTGTAGGGGTAAGGAAAGTTGGCCATCAAATATTACACCTATGCCGTAGGTTGAGGAAACACTAGTTATCACGATGATATTCCGAAAACTGTTAAACAAATCGCAAGACACGATCGCCACGCCCTACAGATAATCCCTATTGTTTGTCGCAAACTATTTTTTGTGTGTACGTGAAAAGATTGGATTTTCTTTTTGGGCGTTTGCCGAAATAATTATGATAAAAAAAAAATTCGTGTCAGTGTATGTGAAGATTTGAAAGCGCTTCTAAAGGCCATGCGAAGATTTGGAAAAGTAAAAGTATGTATATAAATATGTGATGTGAGGAGTCATATGAAATCAGTACCCAAGAATTATCAAGTATTTTCCTAACTGTGGACGCAATGAATTGAACGTCACACACTCTGTTGTAGGCGTTGACATGGATTATCTTTTTACTTCACACTGGAGCAGGTCAAACGCGCGTATAGGTCTGTAAATAAGAATATATTATATAATATACGATCAATATACGCTGAATTTGTCTCAAACGTCGCCGACGTGCAGGACACCCAGGATCCACGATGAAATAATGATTTTTTTTTAAATTTCAAAATTATCTAAATGCTTTGTATTTTATTTTTGTTTGTCTTGAAACTTTTTCATGATTTGAGGAAAATATGCGAAATTTATTTGCATTCCAAGCAGCCAATCTTTTGAATGGAGACTCACTCACCCCATGAGTGAGCATTGTGTTTATTCTTTACGTTATTCACCATTTCATGTTAAACATTAAAGCTTTCAAAGATAATGCGAATATTTTTTTACCTCCAAAATAAATAAAAGATAATATTAAATGTGGTCAACTTTAAAAGAAAACAAAGAAAAAAAATAAAACAAAAATGATGAAAAGTAAAAAAAAAAAAATAAAAAAAATAAAAAAATAAAATAATAAAATGCGACCGGAAACTAAAGTGATTTATATGTAAATTTTTCTAAGGGAGGAAACCTGCGAGCAGAACGTTAATAAAAACATTAAAATTAAAACGCTATACACTTAACTGAAAAAGCCCAAAAGCAATAAAGAGAGTAAACAGACTCAACTGACAAGCCAGCACAACTAATGCACAGACATAGGCAGGCTACACTTTTTAGTCCTTTCACAACAGCATAATGGTAAAAGATAAACAATTGTGCTAGAATTTGACTTTCGTTAAATATGCAAAAAGAAAAAAAAAACAAAAAGGAAGAAAATAAAAAAAAAAAGTTTACGAGAAAATTCCTGGATCGTAAACATTGTATAACACGTCGGCTTAAGTGAGAATAATTCAAGGTGATGCTTTAATTGAAATATGCTTTTAGGCGTTTTCTCTGCCCTGAATATATTTCATTATTATTAATTTTGCAAATTCCTTCATCCTTTTAATTGTTTCCTCCATCATTTTAAATATCGCAATAAATGCCCAAAAAAAATATTTGTGTTTTAATTTGAGAATAAATATATTTAGATTAAAATTAGATTAAAATATTTTTTCTAATTTTAATAACTTAGCTACTACTTCGTGATTGGAATGTGTTTCATGTAATTCATAGATTAGTGCTTTTACCATAAATACTATTCATAAACTTAGCAGATCTCTTCATAAATCCAAAGCTAGCCGTCTCTCAAATCCTTGAAAGCTGAAATCGATAATAATGATTGATGGCATGCATGTCTGCGCGTGCAAGTCCTGATGTCGTCACAAACCACAAATGAACTAAATTTTCACATTAGAGTTCTTTTATTATTTTATTTACTTCGTCACATTGTCTAGAAAAGGTCAAGTCAAGTCTTTAGAGAAAGACGCGAACTTTATAAAATATGAATACAGATTTTTCTGCTGCTACAATTTTACATATATATGTTTTGCATTTTACAAATAACCTTTAAATCTGCATCTAAACATTGCCT
This sequence comes from Glossina morsitans morsitans, assembly GCA_001077435.1. NCBI lineage: Eukaryota > Metazoa > Arthropoda > Insecta > Diptera > Glossinidae > Glossina > Glossina morsitans. The sequence continues at coordinate 6,875 of CCAG010008882.1, read as the reverse complement.
CTTCTACGTAGTTCAATATTGTCGGAAGATGCATTATTGTTGTTCGAACATGACATTGCGTTATAGATGATCTTGTTTCATGATATTCCGTCATTTTATAATCATAACGTGCACTGAAGTTGATTAGAAAATGACCCGCAAACTATGCGAAAACTTTTGCCGAGGAAGCTAACTTGATGTTAAGGAGATCATTTTTAAGAAGATCGCAACAAATTATTGTGTGCCCTGTGGGATTTTGAAGATTTCCCCATCAATTTCTCCCGATTTCTGATCAATCGTCAACATTCAGCGCGATGTGACGGTTATCAACGTGAAATACGAAACTCTTTTATCTGACAGTTTTCTTGTATGTTAAGTTGCTGAGTGCATTCACGCCAGACTTTGGCAGTAAATCTTCAATCACGCCTTCACTTTAGTTCATTCTTTGTCCGAACCCGCTCTGAGTCGATTATGTTTCGGCGGGCTTTCGCTATACCTGGTATCGTCGGATTTCCTTTCATTTTAGCGAAGTTTTCACTGCCTGGCAATCTTTTTCAATTTCTGGCGGTATGTTATCCTCCCCCCCCACCCCACCCCTTTCCCTCTCTCTACGCACATTTTGCATATTGAAACATGATGCGGAAGCGATAAAACTACATCTACCCTTTTCTTTATTCTTAAGTTTCTGCTTTCGTTCAAATGAAATTGTTTTACATAAAGTCAACTTATCCTTAGTTCTAAATGTAAGACTCTGAAGATCTTCTTACTGCAGCCTTTATATTTCGTTACTTCGTACACTAACGTCAATTCGTAATAGAAAGCGTCATCGCCTTTAGATTTGCTGTTGTCTTACTTATCATTTATTGGTCTGATATTAAGATCCTTTGTGTTGGAAAAATAATGATTGAAAAGAACTTTGCGCCCTCTTAGTTGATTTCCGTGTAAAGTGCAACTTGAAAAATTGGCAATAGTTTATCTTATATATGAGATGATGCGGAATTGCTGGAGTGATTTACTTCACCTTCCAACGTCGACGATCGCATGAAATGGATGTTGATATGCAGTCGCAATAATGTGTTAAACACTAATACGCACAAGGATTTGGAAAAAGCTGCTAAACAGAAGAAGAAGAAATTTTGTATAACGAATGAAAAATAGTTTTTAAGTTGAGAAATGCGACTAGATCTCTTAATATGTGTGTGTGTTCTTTTTGAACTCATATGCAGGCAGGCCCTTTCGCAATTAACAAATTATTGCGCCCTCTTTATAATTCTGCGTCATGTTATGCAAAAAATGAGCAAACAAAATTACTTATGTCGTATAATTCTGGTGATGTAAAACTTGAGGTTATAAACATTTAAGATACGCAATTGAAATGGGCTTGAAGTGCGCGCAAGAGAACCTTCTTCTAACCAAAACAAGAAGAAGAGAGATGATGATGATGTAGATGATGATGAGGAAGAAGACGAATAAAATGTAGAAAATGTAGAAAAATGCAAATCATTTAATATGCGATGGTAATGCAATTTGCACATGATGGTATGAAATTAAATTTGTAAACATTTTCTCTTACTTCGTAAGATTTTTTTTCATTATTTTAAAGCTATACAGGCTGCTAACATCATTCTTGGAACAGTGTAAAAATATATGTAAAAAAATAATATGAGTAGAATTTATATGTGTGGTGAATTATACGCTTGTATATATGTTTGCCTTATTCGACAACAAAATTTATGCACATATTATACTTAACTATACAGTCTATACAGTCTATCCTAGGTATATATAAATACACTTATTTATATAAACAAAAACTGACTGACGCGTAAGAGACTCACTTGAATATAATTCTCAAGTACTGATGCGTTCTGTTTATCTTTCTGCTTTTCCACTCTAATATGCCGTGTTCGTTGCTACGTTGTTTATTGTTAAACGCCATTGACATGTTCTTCAAGTTATTGCGGTTGCTGTTGTTGTTGTTGTTGGGTTTTTTGCAATTGTGTTACCCTATCCTCCACAGTCACCATTGATTATTTATGCTGTTGTTTTATACAAGACCTTCAAATGTACAATACTTGTTTATATGGAAACCTGCGTTTCTGTTATGGTCTTAGAATAAATATATCTGTTGGCTCTTCTTCAGCATTACACGGCTGGTTTCGTTGATTATTAAATACAAGGCCAAATAAAGTGTCTTTCTTCGCTTCTCTCTGACAGGGAAACCCTTAAGGAAACAGCAACACTTATAGCATATCCTTCTTAACATTAATATAACATATATATGTATATATATATATAACAGATGTAGTCCCAGTCTCCAATAAGACAAAACAACTTCACTTTTTGTTCGCTTTTGTTTTTCTATATATATTTATATACATATATATATATGTGTGTGTGTGTTTGTGTGTGCGCATATGTGCGTATGTGTATCTGTGTCCTTACGCTCTTCCTTAGCTACCCTTTTCTTTTACACATTTCTATATAACACTCATATATCAAAGCTCTAAATGAAAGGCGACAGACAGTGTGGAATGCAATTTTTAAATTACATTCATCAAGAAAAATAGATGAAGTGGAAAAGCTAGAAAATTATAAAAAAGAAGAAAAGCAAAAAAGAAAAAAAGTTAATAGAAAACGAACGAAAATCATCAAAGGAATAGAAAACTCAAACTTACCTCGCCTAGAGATGTGGAAAAGAAAATTTTATGCTTTTAACAAAAAAAATTCTACTATAATGGAAACATGTCTTCGGGCAGCTTTTAGATCTATGTCAATTTAAATAATTTCTAATTGATTTCGTTTGGGCCCATCAAGTGATTGTATATTTATTTTTACTTCAAAACAAATACTCACAAATAAAAGAGCTCGAGTATTTGAATATTTGATTGATACGTAGTGTCGTCGGAGCATTGACGTTTCTAACTTCTACAGAACGTAAAAGAAAGAAATGAAAATACAAATTTTTCGCCTAGAAGTATGCTTTTACTTATTATAAAACTTTTCACAAGTATTTGCGCAAAAATGTTCATTAATTTGTTTTTGTTTTTTTTCCTTTTTTTTTTGTCTCTTAAAGTCAACATCTGCTGCCTTGCAACCCAGCTGTGTTAGACCTCGATCCAGTTCGCTAAGAATGTCTCATATCCTGAGCGACATCTTGTGTCTATCTTAGGATAAATTTTGGATAAATTTTTTTTTATTATTTTTTCCTCTCAATTAGTGATCAATCGGCTATTTGGTCGCAAACACTTTACAAACACCTTTTTGTTTTAAACGCATTTTCACGCATTTCCAATATGCATTTATGTATGGATAGATTAGAATAGAGAGTCTCTTATGAGTACTAGAGCAAGTTACGAACGCAATAACTCCTTCCCAGCCAATTATTTGCTTTATTTATTTAGAAAATGTCTCTTAATATTCATTCCTCTATCTCTTCAACCTTCAATACATCTTATCATCGGATATTAAGTATTTATGAAATGAAAATGTATGGTTTTTTAATTAAATGAATTACATTTCTAAAGGCACATGGAAGACGTAGCAAATAAAATTTCACTTCATAATCGTTGTAATCATTATCATCAGTATTAGTATTCTACGGTTACAAAATATGTTACAATAAACGTTGGCATTACTTATACAACTTCTCACCTCAATCTTGTTAAAGATTAAACAACTTTCCTTCTCTTACTCTCTGAAGGCACATTTTCATCTTTGAATTATTAGAAAGTATTTTTACTTGCCATGTAGCGGCGTAAAGCAAACAACAACAAAAAAGTCAAAAACAAAAAAAAAAAAACAAGCATAACAAAGCAAAACAAAACCAAAAAAATAAGAGGAACAGAACGAACGGAGGAAGCTGCGTCTGTGTAAAGGCGCATGGAAACATCTTCGACGGAAGTGGGTAACTAAATGCATTTTTTATTTTTTGAGCTCCATTAAATAATAAAAGAAGCAAATATCATGTACAAAAGCTTTTATCTAATGCATGGCAATGCTGTCTTTAGAGGAAAGAAAAAATCTTCACTTTATGGTTACAAAATGCCATAAAAGTCCCTCTATGCTCCTAAGAATATATTTAACGTTGGCTTTGCAAGAACTTATTTTTTTTTTTTTTGTTTTGGTAGCTGTGCGAATGCGAGTATCTTTTAAACATTTAACTTTAGCACACATTCTACTTTGGACTGCTCAACTAACTGTTGGCTTCAGAAAGTGTAACAGAGTATATCACAAAAGTTGTGTTGTCTGTTGAACACAAAACCGTCTTATCTAATTCATGTATAAGTAGTACCGTATTTATTGTTAATGTTACTTCTACGTAGTTTTATTACTTTCGAGAATACCCATTGTGATATTTAAAGCAAAATATATTGCTTGCCTTGCCAATGATAAAATCAAGACTACTATCACCAACAGCGGAAGCAACCTCCTAAATGCTTATATATATTTATCACTACAATATATATATATATAAATATATATATATATATGAAAGAATTTAAAGGGCAATGTGAGTAGCTTTACGCACTTTGGTGATTATCACCTTTAAAATATAGATAAACAGATCCCGATTATTATGATTACGGAGTACAAATGGAAACGAAAGAAAGGAAAAAAAATTCTTAAACACTCTCTTAAATACTGCCTTTGAATCGATTGGCATACGAAAAGAAAAGTAAATTTAAGATTACTCTTAATGACTATTAATTTGGGAAAAAAGGCAATTTTTTTTTTTTTCTGGCATATATTACGATTTTAGGTGTAATTCAAAACCAGAAGCATAAACTTTGTGCTTCGAAGATATTTTCATTTGTGCACTGAAAAAATTATTTTGATTTGTCAAAAGAAGGTTTGCCCTTAATTTACCCAAGCAGAACAGTAAAATGTTTTGTTGTTGTTGTTTTACTACCGAATACTATTAAGAGAGTACATTAAACGGATGCATGCAAATCAATGCGTACGACATTTGCTATTGGGAAATTCATAACATTTCAAAAGTTTCTATTAAAATGTGACTGCTTTCTTGTTTAAACGAAACAAAAACGAGAAGCAAGTCATACTCAATATGGGGTATGAATATATATTATGTATGAATGTCCTTATATGCAGGCAAAATTGTGCTTGAATTTATGCAGTATAAAAACAAAAAAAAAAAGAGGAAAAAGACTAATAAAAACCTATGAAACATTTGAAGTAAGATATTTATGCATTCATATACAAGCACGAATGCCGTCTTTGCCAATTTGTGTTTCCAGTTTGTCTATAATTTTGCAATTTAAAATATTTCGAAACTAATTAAAGGAAGATTTTCTACTTTCTTCTAATTAAGTACTGTGCCTATATAATTGGATGTTTGTCTTTTAATACCCAATAATCAATAGAATATGCAGGTATATTAAATTTGTGCATCACTTTGTAACATCAAGGAATACCACATCACACACCTTATAAAATGTGTACACTTATAATGTGCACGGGCTCGCTCCACACCACTCCGCTGACTATGAGTTAAATATTGAATTTTTCTTGGAAGATGGTCAATTTTATTAAACTCCTTTGTCCTTGGACCAAAATCTATTGGCCTAACAAGTTCCATTAAAATATCTCAAAAAAACGAACTGCTTTGTGTGCTGAACACAACAATGAATGGAGAGAGAGAGACAAAATGAGTCCGAATCGATCGGTATAATAAAAGGTGGGTCTATCTTAAGTCCTTCTTGGTGTTGCATATATTCTCATCAAAAGTACCAAACTGATATCTTCAGTGGCTTCAAATTTGATCACTTGCTCGGAAAGCATGCGGCCGTAAAAATGTAAAGGAAAAGCGAAAACTTTGCTTATACTAGTACTGATTACATATTGAACTTGAAAATGATGTACGCTATCCGCCAATAAATAGGAAAACCCGGAATAGAACAAGTCGAAAAAATTGCAATTCATACCAATAGATACATATTTACGAGCAATGACGAAAAGACATCCACAAGAAGCAAAACAGGAAAGGGCGAAAGGATGACCTCTAAACGATGGTGACATCTTTTACCAAGTGATCAATCTAATGCTTCGGTTGATTATACGGCAGATCTCAGTGTGTTATCAAATTTTTAATTTTTATTAGTTCGAAACGGATGCATACAACCAACGTTTCGACGTGTGGCTTGTGTAAATTTTTTACATGTTGCACATTATTTATATTTTCTTATAAATTATTAGGCGTGGGTGTTAAGTATGACTTAAAGGAAATTCAAAAGATTTCATCTACCTTCTGGCTTATTGTACAACTTCTGAATAAATCTAACAGCCCATATCTGTATACAGGTTATATATCCTGTACACATATATATCTGTATACAGTATATATTTATATCTGTATACAGGTTATATATGTTATTTAAAGTCCCGTTTGACTATCACGTGATAATGATTATAAATTGTGCACATTGTCAGTGTTTTAAAAGCTTTTTGTAACTTTCAAAACTAATTTAATTTGTCTGAACTCATTAATTTAGGCACAATGAGCCTATTTTTCTCCATCGCGAAATGTATGCAATAGTTCTCGCTGACGATTAAAGATATTAACTCAAGTCTATTCACATAGAAGTTACGTTGTCTTTTCCTTTATTTTCAATTTCATATCTTTAATAATTCAATAGAGAAATTTGTTAGCAGATGATTGTTTGAGTTACATATAACGTTTTCCTCGATATCGTTCTTTTTTTCTTTTTTTTCCCCCTTTCGTTACATTAGTATTCTATCGAGTAGCAATTTAATGCTTAACTGAATTTGAAGCATACTTTATAGCCTAGCATAGCTAAATAGATTTTCGTGATTTTCTATCGTATGGTTTCAATATATGTGAATACAAAAAAAAAAAAAAAAAAAAAAAAAAAAAA
>CCAG010008881.1:0-27446 GCA_001077435.1 Glossina morsitans morsitans | reverse complement strand
AAAAAAAAAAAAAAAAAAAAAAAAAAAAAAAAAAAAAAAACAAAAAAAAAAATGACCAGCCATAAAAAAAAAAAAAAAATATAAAAAAAAAGAAAATAACAAAACTTATATGTAGAAAAGTTTTTTTTTTTAATAAATTTTTTTTTTTTTTTTGGGGGTTTTTTTTCTGGGCGAATGAAATGTTTGTTGCAGAAACTTTGGCACGATTTTCCAATTGAACTCACATGGATACAGAGAGTATATAGCACATATGATGTATACATATCTGTCGATATATGCGCACACATACATATTATCATCATTATCAACATCAGGCATATTCGTGCATGCAATCGATACGTCATCATATTACTCATATCTCATAGAAGCGGGTATTGAATCTCGTTTAGTAGATATTTCCCCATTGAAAATTCTGGTGAGTTAATATTAAATGACGTTCTCTCACATAGTAGACATCAAAAAGCGTTATAAACATATATATGTATCTATGCAATCATACATGTTTATGTCTATGTGTATATACATTATATCAATGTGGACGCATGCCTGTACATTACTGTACAATCTACCAGCTGTACTATTAAAAGGTTATGTTGATTGCTAATATATAAATGAAGCATGTAGTAAAAGTATGTTTGCATTGGTACGAATCTATTCGCTATCTAGGGTCCAGGAAATTTTCACTTTAGACTTCATTTATTAAATTATAAATATCTTGAAATTTATTTTTATATATTTGTGTTGCCCGCATATCTGTTTCCTATATAGTCTAAGCGCATTTGATTGAATATGAAAGGAAGAATTAATTAAATAAAAACTCAGTTTTTATGATTTGATTTAATGCTTTCTTGAAAAAGTATATAAAATTGATGGACACACAGACAGATGTTTTTAAAAGGATAATTTGTACATTTTGTAGATATTCATCTGTATTTAATAATAAATGTTGTAAAGACATCGATCACATTAACATTCTACTTTATTTTGTTAGTGTGTATAAAAATAACATCAATTTTTCAATGTATAGGTATCATCATAGCGATCATCATTGTAATCAAAGCAATCATCATCGTCATCACATTGCCTTCATTGAGCTTTCTACATATCAATTAAAATACGTGCTGTGCATAACCAATCAATGAAATTACCTTTAGGAAATGAACATTTTAGCTTTATTAAGGCAACGATTTAAAATAAATTTGAACATTTATAGACTCGCATGTACTTATAGAAAGGAAATAAACATGTACAATATTAAAAATGTATATAAAACCAGTGCCTACTTTTGGCTAACTTAAATGATGATGAAAGATATGAATTTTTCCAAGGAAAGCATCGAATTGATGGGAAAGGGAAATATTCTAAAAATCGAAAAAGAACAAATAAATATTTTATATACACATACAAAATGGCAAGTCAAGAGCAGTCGAAGAGCAATTCACGTGAAACTCTCACCGGACGTATATGAAAGCATACTTTAAGTTGTTTATCAAAAAATAATCATAAAGTCTAACTTTAGGCGCAATTATTATTTTTGTTGTTGTGTTCTTTTTTCCATGTTTTAGAAGCTTTTAAACTTTGACTTACACATTGGCATGAGCCATACTTGAATAGAAGCGAAACCCCTTTTTTTGCTGCTTGTTAAACCATTTAAAAGAAGACTATTTCTCCAAAGCATATATATATTGGGATATTGTTTCACTTATCAAACAAGACAAACAAAAAATTTAACACTTTTCCATAATATACATACATATATGTATATATGTATATATGTGTGTATATAAGACTTAAAAATTGATGTATCTATTTATGCACATGTATACGTAAGCAAATAGAAAGAGAACAAATTGATATATTTGTGGATATTATGGAAATATTATCTATCTACCACTACATCTGGTAGATAATTAACCTTTTCAGTCTATAGAATGCAAATATTTATCTTTATAGACGAGGACGAGCAATAAAATAACCTTGGAGCGTAATTATTACATTTTTCATAATCAACAACGTACCTCTCTTTTCATGACTTGGAAAGCTGAAACACGTACAACATTGACTGAAATGTTATCGTCGACTGGCATGCTCTGGCATCATAAGAATTAAATAAAAAGCGAACTCTACTAGCGTACGACAAGCCTTGAAATAAGGCATCGTGTGCATCGGAAAAGACAAATAAGATCAAAACCTCTCTCACATTCTTTCTTTTTCTCTTCCTCTATTCGCATGCCCATTTGGATGCAAAAGAATATCGCCTAAGCAAAATCGTTCGTAATTTAATATTTGATTTAACGTACTTTAGTTGCTTTTCGGACACCGGCACTTGAATTATGACTTTTTTCTTCGGTGAGTTTGCTAATAATAAATCAATTTTATTAATAAAGTTTTTATTTTCTCTTTCAAGAAATCTTAACATATTTTAAAGAAATCTTTTTTTTTTTTTTAAACTTGGAGAAAATCAATTCATTAAGCTTTTGATATAAACTTCATTTTCCCGATGGACATGAAAATCGAATTTTTATAAAGAAATTTTTCATATCTTTCGGGCCGCAATTACATTTCTGCTTGTATAACGTTTTCTTATATTAAGCGGCTGAATGTTGGACTTCATTTCTCGTTTCAAGTTGTAGTTTCTTCCCCCGTGTGTAGTATAAAGTTTTAAAAGTTAAGTGATATGCGTAGATTCAATTATAACAATAAAGACCAACGACGCAAACACTGCACCAGTACAGCTGTGTGCACGAAAAAAATAGTAAACAGGTGTGCGATTTATATAATATGTTACTCACTCCGACGTTTCATGTGCCTATCGGCACAGGTATGGTAATAGTTTTTAATTTAATATGAAACTTAAAAATGTGAACAAAAACAATCATCTCCGTTGCTTATATTGCAGAACGTGAGATAAATTATTTTTATAGAATCGGATAAATGCGTCTATTGAAAAAATTATTAGGTACCGTATTGTTGTCAAGGCAATATATACGGTGTTTACCTTGGGCTCCCTTGTTTTGTTTTGTTTGGACATTCGAAGCTGCTTTTTATAACACTCAACAACATCTTTTAAAAACAACGTGAATTCCGTAAGAAACAAACGCGCAGACCTTTTGAGGCTGGCAACCAAATGACCCATACTTTGATAACGTGATAAGAATGAAAAGACTATTCAAACGAACAATAGGTCATCTATTGAGATCCATATTGATCGGAAGCAGTAATGTCTGCTAATAACAGTGACGGTGTGTAAGAGATTACGCCCCGTAAGACCTGTAAGCATTTCGTGAACGAGTTTTTCCATATCGGGGAAGTGTTCTTTATACTGCAAACCGATAATATCATGGTTTTTGACGGACCACGACCATTTTTCATCACAATTGTACAAGTAGTCGTTGGTGGCATGGGATTCAAATGAACCATTAAACACCACGTTCGGCCGAAAGCAAATTGAAACTTTTCAGGCATCGGCTTAATCTCTTCGTCGATCTTTCTTAATGTCATACATATATATACATATATAGATATGTGCTTAAATGCTTTTCAGTAAAATAAATTACAACGTGTTGTTTAGATTAATTGAAATACGATTTAGACTCCGCTGCACAATTCTTCGCTCTTTAAATATGAATTATTATGATGAAAATGATTTTAATGAAATTTCTAAAATGTAAAGTCTGCTCGGTAACATTTGAAAAGAATGATAGAAACCTGATCACTGCGCTGTAAAAAAAAAATTTAAAATGGACGGCAAAAACTTAGCCAATACACCTAAAGCTTAACTATTAAGGTATTCTGGTGTTAACCAGAAATGAAAGATGCAGCAGATTACCAAGAGCTACTAGCTAGTGGCACATATAACGTTGATTCGTATTTCAGTAATCAAGTGTTAAGAGTAAAATTAAATTTAAAATTTTGCTTGAATATGTTTCCAAAGTGTATCTATGTGCACTAATGTCTAAAGACGAAAAAAAAGGGCAAACAAATGCTACCGACCGGTGTTCCTAGATATAGTGAGATATATATATAGATAGAGAGAGAGAGAGAGAGAGAGAAAGAGAGAGAGAGAGAAAGAGAGCATTTACAGGTGAGTCAATTGTGTAGAACTTTGACAATAGCAAGTTTTTGTCCTGATGCTAAACGATTTGTATTTTCAGTGTTACCAAATTGAAAAAAGTGCTACCAAACTTTCGATCCTTAGCGCAAGCGTCAACACAGTATCTAAATGTCACGTGGATTGCTTGATTCAGACAGCACGAAAGCTATACCTCCCGTCACTGGACTGTCATGGAATTAAGCGATGAGGCAGAAATTCCTACCGAGCTATCTTAAATCTATCAATTGGATGAACAGTAATAGGCAAGCATTAAATGAGCGCACTTTGGATACAAATAAGTAAAAATAATTTTTAATTTCTAATTTAAGAAGAACTCATCTATTTATTACAAAAATACGAATTGATTTGAAAGCCTAAAACAGATAATAAAGTCTAAGATGATCTGATCCAAGAGAAACTAATCTTCAAAGAATATTTCATTTCGAAAGCGATGAGCGAAACTCATGAATACCGATCAATCGTATAAAAAGCGGAATACGAGAGATTAACTTACGATGAGGGAAGGAAACGTAGAATAAATTCATTCGATTAGCACATAAGCACATAATTTTAGGCTATAAAATCGATTCGAACAATAAAACGTATATTTGAAAAGACAGAAAATACAGTTAGTAATTTGAGGCGACCTTTAAGTAAAGGCTAAACGACCGAAGGTATCCATTAAAGTTACATCTTAAGAGTCAATTCAATTAGTTTAACCACCGATGAAGGAAGAGAGACTGCTTTAAGTTGGTGTTCAATTTTATGCTTTACATTTTTGGGAACAAAAAATGCAAAAAAGGAGACAACATTGCATGCGTTTTCTTATCAATCAACTTACCCGTACGAAGGTGAAAATCTACGATTATTAGATCCAATAGATCCAATAGGTTGGCAGATTTAAAAAAAAAACTCTTGTTAACTCTAGTTTGCGTCCTGACGCATGGAGAACAATTTTGCCAGGACTAATAACACTCAAGTCAACTTACTGAAGTAAGTTGCTGCCAGTTGTCAGTAAAAGCTTAAACGAAATTGACGCCAGTTGTGCTATGTAAATAACAAGGAAAACATTCCCGCCCGCCTATATATTCAGTATAACGGAAATCGTTCAAAATATTTGCTTTGTTCTTATCGAAGACTTACAGTCTTATAAGAAATTTATTAAAGAAAGCTTTTTCTATGTAGAAAATGTGCGTTTGCCTAATTTTACATGTTCGTTAATATACTTAAAGTTTATGCATTTTTAACTATTTTTAATATTCAGCATTGTATGCTTACAAATCGTTACAAAATTGCATCTTATTAAATATAATTGCATAAAACTAGTTTGAAATATTTCCTCCTTCCCGTTTTGTTTTTTTTTTTTTTTTTTTGTTCTCTTTTTTTTGCATTGAGTACAGAGCAGTTTTTTTCTAGCGATTAGTAAACATTAGCTAAATGCTAGCACACATGCAACATTTACGTGACAAAGTTGTAATGAAGGCTATAGATTGCATCAAAAAGTATGCACAAGGTTGTTGAACACAGTGATCTTTATTATAAATTTTGAAAATTGTACAAAATTGAAAAATATTTAGTAAACAAATTAAATGAGAAAGTTTTAACAACAATGAAAATTTCTTTGTTTCAACGCATTAACCGTTACTTTTATAATATACGCATAATATAAGATGGCCAGAAATACTTGCGCTCCTATTTCAAAAGACATATATATATATATATATATATATTTATGCATATATAAAACAAACAAATATTTGAAATACGAATTTCTTTACCCGAAAAGATGGGCAATCGTTCGTTTCCACTTAAAATTTGTTTACTCTTGAAAAAATCTCGTAAAAGCTTTGGATAAATGTCCTGTTTTTTCCCCAAAAGAAATGTTCTGAAACAAATTGCATGTGACTTGAGCCAAATGTTTTGACACCATTTCGCTTAAATCTCTTGCTTTCTATATGCAGTCATGTATTTCTAATATTTTCAATGCAATATCGTATTGGTATGAAAGCAATTTCTTACGATATCGTGATGCCAATAAAGCCCAATCATGACAAGTAAAATCACTATAGTGGGCCACGCGTGCAGCATTAAAGACATTCATGTCCCGACTTTTCAAAACGAGGCCTTATGTGGAAAGTGATTGAAAAAGTGGTCCTATGCGAAACATTTTTAAGAGCGTCCCCTCTTGGGCCAAAACGGCCCAGCAGAACAGAGTGAAGCAAGATGGAGCAACAGGTTTACGCAGATTCGGAATCTGACAATGAAAAAATGTGTCCATCTCAAGTTTTTCTAGGCCTTGTATAGAATCTATCCGTTTAACGTTTCTAGCAAATTGCAATGTGCAAATAAGTTTTTCTTACTGCAGATATGAACAATTAAATCCTCACATTATGGTGGGCTACAAAAATGTGCCCCTTGCTGATGCATCGATACCCAATGGTGAGAATACAAGTGCAAAGCACTCAGCGAACTAAATGCAAAAATGTACAAACAAATACAATGGACCGTCATAGTGCACACTTGTAAGCTAGAATTGGTGAGGTAAGGTGACTCATGGTTGATTGAATAAAGAAAGCAGGATTAAAACTTAAACATTATATTATATATGCTTTGAATTATATAAATTCTGTGTATATGTAGTGACCTTTCATTTTCAAAAAGAAAGAAAGAGACAAAGAAACTAATAATAGGGAAGAAAGGATATTTTAATTTCAAGCCGGTGCACCCAGCGGTGTAAACCTCCTAATCGATAGCTGTAAAGTAAAGTAAGACTAAAGATTGCTTCGGGGCGTTGGGACGACGGCTCTGCTACATACCTCTATATGACCAATAACAAGAAAATACTATAACCTTAAGTTTTTTTAATGCTACACGTGCTGCTAATTATTTACATCTGTAAACTTGTGAAAATTAATTTTCGTTCCTAATGTAATTTGATCCTGGAATCACGTTTAATATTGTGGGTAAGGGATATGAGAGCATAAGCGTAAGTCAGCGAACAGATTGATGATTATATCTACATACCGTCACGCTATTAATGCTTATCAAGAGGCCGCGGCATCTGCTTGCATATATATATATATGCATGTAACAATTTATCTTTGCGCTTGAAACTGTAATGCCTGAGTTCTCGGAATAATACTTCGGAATTACAAAGCACATGCCATTTGGATGATTAAAGCCATTCTGCTTCGAAGCTTTCAGATAACTCTGCTAAAGCAATGTCTAAGGTTGGTTTATATATTATGTAGGGCACTTTTTTAATTATGGCATGTACAGTTTAAAGCTGGATCTGTTAGTAAGTATGCATAGATGAAAGAGCCAAACTTAACCTTACAACTAAACTTAACACTTTATAGTGTCGCTAACGAGACTTCCTAAGCTGCATTACAAATCGAGTGTATCCCGTCCTTCGACCTGAAGGAAAATTATATGCAACTCACCAAAAATGGATTTTTGATAGATATTCACACTCACATTTTAAACAATGTTCTGAGACATTTGTTGAATTTCTTAGAACATTGTGCACTATACAGTTATAAATTGAAGTCCCTTCGGGTTGTGCATGTAGTTCTATATAAATCACGCCTATTTTTTAAATCATATATAGCAAGCTACAGTTTCACATATTGCATACAGATAAATAGCGGCACGAATGTAACTAAATTTGTTCAGAATCTTAGGCTTTAAGGCCGTTGTCCTTAGTACGCGCGTATTACATATGAAAGAGGAAATTTCGTATACTTCCATGCTTTGATGGCGACTATAAAATAGAAATATGTATGCTTTGTTTTTGTGCTTTTCTTTATCATCTTTGATATTTAATAGGGAACATACACTCTGTCTCTCTTCCTTTACAACAGGGACAATCGTTGATGTGAAAGTATGAAATACAATACGTTTATACAATAATACATAAACACAACGTACGTGATTGAGTGATGCGTTGAAGTATATTCAAGTGCAGCTGGTAACGCTGTCCGAATGAAACTTTCACTTAACTTTTGATTAAGCAGAATTTATTCCTGTCGTTCTCGTTACACATGCTGTCATTTCTTACTGTTTCTCCCTGTCTCTCTCTCTCTCTCCTATGCCCATTTCATTCACTATTGCTTTTCAATGTTTGCATTGATTTCACTGAAAATAACGCGTAACAAGCTATTGTTTTTGAGTTTTTCCCTCTTTTTTTTTTTTTTTTTTTTTTTTTTTCTATGTCTTCCCCTTGGACCATATGCTCTCCCTGTTGCATTGTGTATATAATCAATTGGAGCAAATGATGTTTCATGTTGGGAGAAGAAACGAAAAACCATCGAAACATAGGCAAACATAAAAAATATGCTATGGTTTGCCGTTGGCATTATAAAATGTTGTTAAGTGAAACTTTTGTTATTGTTAATAATTTTTTCGTCTTCTTTTTTTTTTTTTTGTTTCCTCTGCTATATGGTTGTTGATATTTTCAATATGTGTTCAGGATATAGAAAATATATACCATATAATAAAAAATATATTCTGTATAGAGTTTTTCTCCTTTTTTTAGTTATTTTTATTACAACTGTTTTATTGAGTTACATCGAAAACTATCAGCGCCAACATTTATATAGTAAGCTTTTATGCATAAATATAATATATATATATGTATATATTTAACACATGTATATGTATATATATATATAGAAATAAATATGCCTTTGCTGTTAGTTGATGTAAACAACAGAAACCATATTTCTTTTTTCCGGTATAGTTTTTTCCTATTTTCCAATAGTCTACCTCCTGCCGTTAAAGCGTCCTCTAAACAGAGGATGCTTTTCTCTTTTTTCTAACAATGAAAAACAGCTCTGGTATTTTTTTTTTAACTATGTAGTATCACATAATGGTGTGGAAAATCAGAAAACAAAAAGAACATCTATGAACGTATACACATTTTTCACTTATGTTTAGTTTTTGCTGTACGGTTGAGTTCCATACACCCACAGAGTGAGCCGAACAATAACAAAGCCATAAAACGTATTTTTAATTGCATTTTCATTTTGTCGTTTTATGCAGTTAGGTTGTGTGAGATGAGAAATAAAAAAAGCAAATAAAAAGAACACGACAACAGCAACAGCAACAGCAACAGCAATAGCAACTAAAACAACAATAGAAGAATACAACTCACTGCGTGGATAAAATCCATTTAAACAGATTATTTTTGCAAAATAAAAAAATAAAAAAAATGAAAAATCCATTTAACATTAATTTTTGTCCATTCCTTTGTTTTTCTTTTTTTTTTTTTTTTTTTTTTAAAGAAGAAAATTTCCAAATTAAAAGGAATTACATTTATACTGAAAAGATTTCAAAATCAAGGACTTGAATATCTTAAAGTAATTTATATATATATATATATAATTTACCCTTATATGGAGTGGGTGTTTCTTAAAAATACATCGAAATGAGAAAGAAGTTATTGTATTTTGAACATAAACCAAGACATTATTAGATCACCTATGCGGTTGGATTGCAAAATGAAAGAAGGGTCAATCTGATCGATATCTTGATCGTATATCGTATAAGCTTTAATTTGGTGGCGCTTTGCAAGTCGTTGTACAAACTAGGAGCTATACTTTGAAAGACAGACGGACAGACAAACAGGTAATAGGCTGTATCGATGCTCTTATTCATATTTGAAAAAGCAAATAAACAGAAGTGAAAGGGACAGACAAATCCAATTAGGTTTCATTAAACGTGTTGGCCGAGACTGCATAGACTTAACGGTGCCTACGCGAAGTACTTCTTTGCACTACCAAAGTGAGAGAAATCTAGTACATCTGGTGTGATGATTACATTAAATATAGAGAATAGAGAATAAATTTTTCGAACGATTAAATATCCCGAGAGAGAGAGAGGAAGCCAGTGGGCCCAGTGTACAAACGGGGTAATTTTTGACAATCGTTCTGGAGTGAAAGGAAAGTCAATGAAATAATAACATTGGCGACGGTCACTGAGTCTGTATTGAAGTATGAAGGGATTAAAACGCGGGGCCACCCTTTCGGAACACCTCTAATTTAAGTGACACTGGATCGACCAGTCTAACTGGTAACAATCAGCATTAAGAAAAGACAAAATTCATCTAATTTACATAGCTATAGCATATAATTTGGTCGAGTTAGGTTACGGATCGTTTTGAAAAATCGCGTTTTGAGAAAACTATGTCGGTCGGTTTGATATATGTTTATATGACACGATTTTTCATTATAATACATTTTTCATTCATTTAATGTTTACTGTTAGTCTGTAATGCCGTAATACCGGGACCAAATAGTTTCTTGTTCACTCCATATTTTGTCTCATTCTTGTGTTTTCTTGAAGGTTTTTTGGTAGAAAAAGCAGCTTTTGCTGCACCCGATTTTGCACTTCACGTGATGCAAAATGACGGAGAAAACAAAATAAGAGTACATACGAATCTATAGGCAAACTCATAATTAATAATAAGCTAAAAGCTTTCGGTTGACTTCCGCCTCTGTATTTAATCAAAGGTCGTCTTGATGAAGCTACACATACATGCTTTCAAATGAAGCTAAATGCATTCTAAAGACATCTGTTAGCGTGGTAGAGAAGTTTCAAAACAACAGGCAGGACATGGGGCGTACAACTTTCAGCAAAGATTCATTTCACTTAGGAAATCTTTTCAGAGAATCGGGGAACATCCCGATATTCCATGGCAATAATTTCTGCTAGGTGATGAGTGTTTCTTTACATATTCTAGATTAAAAAATTTTATTAGTTTAAAAAACTTAGTTTAAAAAAAACTTAGAGTAGCTTAAGTTAAACTAAGCTTAAGTTAATTGAGGAAATCTCTTACATAATTAATAAATAAACAAAAAAATGAGTCAATCTTCTTGTGTGTGTGTGTGTGTGTGTGTGTGTGTGTGTGGTAGAAAAACAGAAAACACGGACTTCTACGTTTTGTAAATCTGGCTGAACATACGTTTATGTGCATATATGTGGAGCTCTTCCGCCATATTAAAGCGCAGTTTTGAGAGCAATTAAGTTAGGAGCAAATGTTGAAGAACTACTTAACATAACATATATACCATATTTACAGTTATATTAATCAAACATCTTTGTGTATATGAAGACTAATAAACATATACATTTATATAAGCATATGATAGGAGTTATGCCGGCTTAGCGGAAGCATGCCGGGTGTGCTATCACGGCGTTTATCCGCTTTGTAAAGCATAATCGTCGTAGCAAACCGCAGGAAACGCAGGGTAAGGTCGCGCAGTAACTGGAGTAGGTAACTGATTACTTTGTGTTTGTGTTTTCCTTCTTTTGAAATTCGATCTTACCACTACTAATGCATTTGAAATGGGATCGGCGGATATTTTCCAAATCGATCTTTAATACAAGACAACAGCACTTATAGCACAATTTTCAATCTTCCATTCACTTTTTCACTTGTCTACGTAATCCTCAGTATTTTATATAAATTGACAAAGGTAAACACTATGTACCCGTGACGGGCATAAATAGTTAATATTCATCGGGAATATTTTCATGTGTTGAACCAACTTTCTTAGCAATCAGTTTTTTACTTTTTCTTTAAAGTACAACTTCCTAAATGGTTTTCTTACGGTTTAATTTGATGCATGTAGAATCGCTAAAAGTCCCAACGAGATTCGTCTACTTGACACTCCTATTCCATGGCAAATTTACATTATAATCTTTCAGCTACGCATATACTTTCATCGACCAGCGTACCCTTATATCTATGCATACATAATTATACCCTTAGCAGCAGTAAGAATACGTTGCAATAAATCCAGAGAGTACGACAACAGGAAAAAAAAAATAAATAAACCCAGAATTACATAAATAATTAAAATTTAGTATATTCGAGTATAGAGAGAAATAAATTTTTATTTGGTTTCCCATTATTTTTCGGTTCCCATTAGATATTCACTGAACATATATGCACATAAGCAAGTATTTAAGTGTATACATGTGTATATCGTGAACGTGTGTCTTAGCATGTATAAAACCGAGCAACGAACAACTAAATTCAACTATTAGCATATAATAAAATACAACAATGAACGGCACAATCAAGCTTTAACTAATTATACAGTTTTATAGAGCCTGAGAGGGACTACACTAAGCCACAAAACAAAAAGTTGTATTTGGTTTTTGTTATTTTTTTTTTTTTTTTTGTTTTTGTAATGGGTTTAGGTACAAAAAGTATTCTGCATATAAAAGTCATGAATGCCTGATGGTGCACTTGTGTTTCTATAGCTGGCATAAGAAGACTTAGAAATTAACATTTAATTAGTAAACATTACTAAAAGTACGCATAAGCACCGAGAAAGAGAAATGAAACATGTATTATAAAATAGAAAAATCTGTTAGCCATAACAAAGAGCAAAAGAAAATTTAAATATTTGACTTTTTTCATACTCAAGTCACTAAGAGAAAATATATGTAAGGTAGGACATAAACGTTGACCACAGATCATAAGATATAAAAGACGTTTTCTATTCCCTAGCGGTTTTCACAACCCTTCATGTCAATTAGTACTAAGCGTATAATTAACATAATTAAATCGATGTCTTATCTAATAAATATGTTAAATCATTCGATTTATTTTAGACTTTACATGTAATATAAGAAACTTGAATAGGACAATAGAGTCCTTCATGTGTCCTCTACAAGAACAAATCTACCTTTTATCACTCTCGTCAGGTCACATTCACAAATCAGTGAAAATGGCTTACGGGCGCCTCTCCGGACTTCCATTAAGAAATGCTAATACACCTATTTTTCGTAAATTCTGTAAAGTCTCAAAATTGTTTAACTGTAGAGCAGACAGAACAGAGAGCAGCTTCATGTACGAATTTTAATCTTTACTCAAAGACTATTGCTGGCTTGTTTGGCACAAATTTTCTTCAGAGTAGCAGAGTAGATAAAAATCGCGACAAACAAGGCAGTAGTCGCGGATTCAAATCTCACTGCGGTAGAGTTCACTTTGGTCATAGCTATAGTGAATGTTCGGTCGGTAAAGGCATGACACTTATCGAGGCTCCGGCCATCTTCCTATATCATTCTCTATCTTTATTTCTTCTTCTTCTTCCGGCTATCATCGCATTGCACAAACAGGGGACATCGCGAAAAAACAAAATATTGTTGCGCAACAGCTTTCGCAAGAAGTTCTTCAATCTTTTTTAAGCATCTGCGTGTACATCATCATTAACTTACCTTAATTCTTAGGTAATTAACATTAAATTTTAACTTGAACTTTATTCGATTGTTTCCTCGTGAAGCAGGCAGAATAAAAGAGAAAAATTAAATTGAATTAAATGAAATGAAAATTAATAACAATTTTAACTATATATATGTACACAATATATAAGGGGATATATGATATGTAAATATGACTGTATGCAATGTATTCGATGGATAGCAGTTTACACAAAACAGCAAATACGTATCGGAAAGATCCCGGCCAGATCGAATGTAAGTTTCTTTATTTGCATTTCAAACCTCGCACACTTTTACATTACATAACGCATAGTCGATCTGATAATATTTTTCATTCTATTTTGATTCCATCTTGATGTTTGGTTAGATGATCGATTTAAGATGTCTTTCATCTAATGATGAACACACAAGATACCAATATCAGGTTTATTGCACTTCGATTCGTCTTCGTTTTTTTCCCGTGTCCTAATCACATCATTCTTGCTTTCACCCCTGAAGGTCATATTCCTTGAAGCTGTTTCGTTCGCATTTTGACATTACTTGTGCGGTACGCTATGGTAAACCCGCCTGAATAAATTTTCACATTAACTTCTCTTATAATTTATTTATTTATTGATGGTCTATGTATTTTGTAAATAAATTCTCTCTGCAAGAGAACTTAGATCATATGCTCGCCTCTATTGTTAACTCAACCGCATTTCAGATTTGAACCCGCGACCGTTAAGTAAGTTAGTCGCGATCCGTTGTCTAATTGGCTTCGTCTTCTACGGCCTTCTTGTACAATATGCTGCAGTTATAAGTGAACGTAAGTATAAGACCGCCTAACTACTGACACACAAGTTCAACATATTGTGTGACAGCGACATGTCTACGCGACACGTGTGCATTTGTGTTAGTGGTGAATATTTTGAGACTTGACATAAATGTGATCATTCAAGCCAAATGTAATATTGTTATAAGATCAAAGTTCATGTAATGCTTGAGTTTCGCAACTAGATTACGAATTCCCTGAATGGTTGTTGGTGCAAGTGGTAAATGTCAGCATCTAATATGAAATTGTAATTTATTTACTTTTAATCTTTAATCAGTTTGATATCGATTTTTCTAAAAACTTTATTTTATAATCTCTTCGCACTCATTAAATGTTAAATGGAAATTATTTTTTATTTTTTTCAAAAAATTTCTCATATCCGTTTCCTTTTTAAGAGCACATTTATGCCTGATTAATTTTTGCAAATAAATAAATGAATTATTGGCATTGTAACATGACGCATATATGCATATATATATATATATATATATATATATATATATATATATATATATATATATATGTTGTTGTTATTGCAATCGTCTTAATTTATTGTGTTTTGTTCTTTCAATAACTTAATTAATTGAAAGAAATCAAATAATTTCTCAATTGTTTGCGTCATCAATCATAGACAATTTCGTTATTTATTGTTATTTACGGTAAAAGAAAAACCTACTATTTTTCCCTTTCCTCCTCATTTTCACTTCAATAACGTATCAATAGTTTGAAGTATATGCCACAGCAAATACTTTTAGATTTCATTTTCAATTGTTTAAATTGAATTATTTATCAATCGTATGATTGCTACAAATTTTCAAGTTTTTGTTGCTCTTGTTGTTGCTGTTATTGCTGCAATGACCTAAACAATTTTGCGGTCGTAGAGAGGGAACGAGAAGAATTCTCGAAAAGTATTTCAATTAAAAATGAAATACGTTATGTAAGAATTTCACAATTCCAAAAAAAAAGAAAAAAAAAAAAAATAATAATAAAATCAATAGAATTTCAAGGTAACAAAAATACATATTGTATTGAGTCTACGCGTTTAAGGTCATAGCCTTATTCCTCCAGTTGGCGATGTGTAAGTTCTTGTCCATTAAGTGAACATTTAAAATTGTGCCGACTGGTTGCAAATGCAGTGAAACAGTATTTTTGACACAGATTGCCGACGAACTTTGCCTTTTGTTCGTAACTTATCTCACACATATCGGATGAAACATATTCCGTAGCATGAGTAACATGAAATTCCGAGTTGATATAGGGTTGTCCACCATCTCTTTTTCCCTCCATTTGATTATCGGTTTGAATTGAAAATATTGAGACAAAAAGATGCGGATCGGCATGTTTTTCCTTAACTGACGGCCACAGATCAAGTTTAAAAATAGGCTCAGATATAGACTCACAATTTTTCTAACAGTAAACAGTACACTTTACTTTACATCAAACATGAAGCCAGTATACAGCATCAGCGTTTATAACTTTAGAGAAGGAAGGTAATGTTTCGCTCAAAAGCCAAATGGTAAACCGATTAGAAGCCTCACCCAACTATTTATAGAAAGCATTTAATTATAAACTTGGTACAAATGTTATTTAAAGTTTGTGTGAACACATTCCCATCAATTATGGATCAACAAAGCACTTTGCATCATATATTTGTGCCAGCTCAGGATGAGAGCCATCATAGCTTGCCAACGAAAGGAAACGCGACCTTTCCGTTTCACAAAATTATAAGCCATCTACAGGGAGAGAATGTGGTAAGGCGAACATATGTGACATACAGTTTTTGATAGCCTCGATACCTCACGTTTCGTCTTGAATAATCTTCTTCTTGTATTTGCGACAAATTCACTAATCGTCCACAACCTAAACATTGATTGACTGGGTTGCAAAAGCAATTTTCAAATTTGCAATCAATGAAATTTTTTCTAAGGATTTATGGACAGACGTAATGGGCTTCATGTATTATACACAGCTAAATGGAGGAAAAATAATTTTCTCAAAATCAATTTTAATCGTATGGCGAACAGCGTCATACATATGATGTGATGTGAAATTTTGTTGTAAGTAAAATTGGAAAACGAGAACTTTTATGAGTTCAGACACGATTAGCATAAGAGATAACACACTTTACCTGAATATCACTCAGTAGTATTTACCTGTAAGTTCAAAGATTGTAATTGCAGTGATTCGCATCGGCAGGAGACTGCGAAAATGGACTTCACTTGCATTTCCTGGCTCATGGCTAATCCGAAACAGTATTGCTGACAACTAGAGAAACTTGTACGAATTGGTAGGTCAATGTTAATAAAAAGAACTTGTGATCATGCGAGTTGTTAAAGGCCCCAGGACTCGCAATGTCATGCTACCATGTAGACGATTAGAAGTCACTTATAAATTGGCAGAGCTGGATTTTAACACCATCTGATTAATGTTGCATGCAATATTCTCCGAACTTGGTCGCAAGCCCTATATGAATGCAATTTTATTTCTCTCAGGGTTGAAGTTTTTTTTTTTTTTTTACTTTTCTGGGGCTCGTTAATGTCTTCTTTCAATTAATTTAATTAATTGAAAAAATTTGAATGTTTCATTGATAAGCTCAGTGAGGTTGTATGTCTTTCATTATTTACTTGATTCATTTGTTGTGATAATTGCACCAAACGAAATCTCCTCTCGCGTATGAGGAACTGTAGATTTATAATTCGGGAAACTTGTACGTAAATTGAATGAAAATCATTTTTTAAACCGGTAAATAAATGCCCATAAGCATGAATTTTCTATCAAAATTCTTCTTGTTTTTTTATAAGTAAATGTGTTTTTAGAAAGTAAGATGTATATATACATATATATAATAATATATGCGTTTTATATGTAGTTCCATTATTTATGGCACTGGAAAGCTGAAGAAGGGCATGTTTTATTGTGAAGAATAGAAATTCATATTAAACAAGCGTAGGACATAAGTTTAAGTAAACACTCGTTCATTGGTGAAATAGTGTCAATAACATTTTATCAAATAGTTTACACGAACGTTTGATGGCTTTAAATTGTACGTGTGTAGTCGCACTCTTTACAGTAACACTGTGGAATCAATTAAAAAGGATACTCAAGTGAGTAAATAGACCTATGGGTACTATTGCTGCTATTATCACTATTAATAAATGAAAACATTAACACACACACACACACACACAAACACACATTGATATATATGCGATTGTAACTAAGGTTCGTTTGTAATTTAATTATGTTAATGATCGGACAACATTTAACGCATTTACGTTAAATGCATAATGGATAAGCTTAGCTCGATTCGCTGCGGTTGTTACAGTCGGGACAAATAATTAAAGACATAATTGAACAAAGAGGTGTATGTTGCGTTCATTTGAAGAAGAGACCACAGACAGTCGCGCGAACAGCCCAAGCTAGAAAATCGTTTACGAATAATTCAAAAATGTATTTTTGTCCTTAAAATAACACAAAACGTAACCGAGCAGCATTGCTGGTCTATAGAATGCTTTAGAGACAAATGTTGCTTTTTTTTATTACTTTTACATGGCATTGATTGCGATCTATGCAAATTACTATAGAAAATTTTACTTATGTTGAGGTATGACTTGGATAAAAGTGCACTGTACTAGAATTATTATAGTGGTAACGATGATATTCATTAAAAAAGATTAGTACTTTAAAAATTCTTCTTCTTTTCTTTTATCTCTATCCACATATGCCTACGTGAACTGATCCAAAAAATATATATATAATAATAATAATAATAAATTCATTTTAAGCCCAGAAGATTAAAAAAATAGGTTTCTCAAATTTGTTTATAGCGAGAAGGGAGAGAGGAAGAGCGAGAGGGAGAGAGGGAGACCTTCGAACAACCATAACCTCTCAACGTTTGTATTAAAAGAAAATTTCACTCCGAATAAAACATATGCCGGTGTCGCATAGCCCAATAGATGAAAGCCCCAACGTAAGAGTATCGCGATGTACGTTCAGTGGGGTAGCTATCTCTTTCATCGCCCCACACGTACAAGGGACATCCCCTGAGTAATTAGTCACATTAAAAAAAGCTTCACTGAGCAAGATCTCATATGTCTAGTTCTCAAGTCAAGTAATCAGCTAATCACTTGGGATTATACCCGCAGGTATTACTTTAACTGATATGCTACGAAAAGTAGCGTAGAGAGTATTTAGATAAAAATTAAGATTATTTATGATTCATTATAGGCTGAGCTATTGCTTTTAATTTTTTTCTTAGAAGCAGGACTGCAGGATTAATTACTTCATAAAAGTCACGAAAGGATTTCAGGTTAATTTTTTTATTTATTTCTTATTATTAAACTAGAATTACCTTCACTGTTTTCTACGCATTCAATAGCGGTGACAGGTGAAAATCCAATATAAAATCTTAAGTGCTATTCACGCGATCCCCAATATTAGAGAATTAAAAGAAAAATAAGCGCAATCAGTTGAACGTCGTTCACGAAATTATAAATTGAAAAT
Source organism: Glossina morsitans morsitans (assembly GCA_001077435.1). Classification (NCBI taxonomy): domain Eukaryota; kingdom Metazoa; phylum Arthropoda; class Insecta; order Diptera; family Glossinidae; genus Glossina; species Glossina morsitans. Next base: position 8,805 of record CCAG010008881.1, on the reverse strand, counting down.
TTGTTATACCCATCACCCAGAAGGATGGGGGTATAATCATTTTGTCATAACGCTTGCAACACGCAAAAGGGAACTTCGGATACCTTATTCTTGATCGGCGTGAAATTTTGGATTTATTAAGGCATGCCTGTCCGTCTGCCAGTCTGTGCGTCTATCTGTATGTCTGTATGATGGGTGTTGTTAACACCCCCCTGATCGCAAAATGCAGATATCGATTTCAAATTTGATAGAAATATTGCAAGTTTCTACACTCAGTTTGGTTGCTATTGAAAATGCGCCAATTAGGTCAGAGCACAAGCTCGCAATAAAGTGTAAACTGCATGCAACTCTGTTTCACTAGCAACAATTTTGCTGGTTTTTGCTCACTACTCACAAATTATGAAAGACAGAAGACTAAAATATTCTCCATTTATCCCTTGAGTTCGAATTTAATTATCATCGTTACAAATTTTAATTTGCATATTTTTTTTTTTTCTAAATTAAAATGCAAATTCTTAGGATGACAACCATAAAATTTAATAAAATTCAAATATTGTACATTAACTGTTTTCCATGTTATATAAAACTGCACAGCGTGGAGTTAAGAATGAAAAGAAAACGAAATGAATAAATTTTTAATAGCCTCACAAGAGCCATATAACCGTTTCAGACTCATATTCAAGTAATACCAATAATTGCAAAATATGTAATTAATTTTGCATATGTGCAATTGAAGGATGAAAGCAATATTTTTACAGCTTTGCTCTGTGAAGCGCACACTAGATCATGATTTCTTAGAAACGCGTCACAATAATTTTCTCCAGCACATATATACACGATACAACTTTCGAATTACGTCTATTTTCATGCTAGAGATCATCATTTGGGAGTGCATACACCCAACAGTAACATATTGACGATCGTAAATGCTATAGCATTTGTTTTCGTTGCAATGCGAAATGATGGAAATGCTATAGCATCTACCCAATCGGATTTCGGATGTCACAACTAACTTTTAAAACAAACTGACTGTCACTTCTTGCCCCTCACTATCCGTCAATTTGCGAACTGTTTCGCTCGATAATTACGATCGTGAGCATTGTCTAACAACAAAGAGGTGGTAGAGAGGGGTCAAGACAGAATCAGAATATTGCTTAATATCCAGCAAGACAAGTGCTGAAGTATGATTCTTGTGCTGAATATAAAAAAAATTATTTTTTTTTTTCTCTTACCTAATTAATTTATTTTACTTGTAGTGGACTATCACTCTTAGGAAATTTCAATTGAAAATAAATTTTGATGATCAGAGATGAGAGAGAAAAAAAACGATCGTTTACTCACCTTTTTTTTTGTGTTTGGCAAAAATATTGAAGTGAAATTTCCTCGCTTCGACTGCACCAATCCAATGTGAATTATATTTTCCAATTACTTTTGTTCTTCTCTTCCCTTGTCTTATAGAAATTATAAATGCTTGCAATTACAAAGACTTGCTCATCTAGTATTGCAGTTTCTTTTGACAAAAGTTTCCTTTTATTAATCCTGCTTTCGTTTAGTGCCATTCTCTTCATTTCATTCTTTCATTTGCTTGAATTTCGTTTTTTCTTCTAGCCTTTGTAAGAAATTAAAGTTGCAAAACTTTGATGACTTTCCTATGATCAAAAGTGTCTGGGTATTTGCGTGAGATTTTAGTTTTAGAAACTAAAAAAAAAAAAAGAAAAAAAGCCGGAAAAATAACAAAAATCATTTTCTTTCCAATAAGACTATTGTGCTAAAAGTCTTAGCTTATCTTAAGCAATTTGCAAAAAGTTCTTCAAACATTTTCAACAAAAAGGAATAAATAAAAAGCGAAAAGCTTAAAAGCAACTATCGAGATTGCTATAGAAAAGTTGAGAAATTCCCTTCTACACTTTTTGCATTGTTAGTAATATGGTAACAAAGCGAGGGCTAAGTCCTACAAAGCAGACATTCTTATATGAACCAATGTAATTATTGTGACAAGTTTAATTGCTTGTGGTTTAAGCGGTAGCCCTACTTCTCAAAAAGTGTGCTTATCAGTATTAAAAGGTTAACGGAACTCAATCGTTTTTTTTTTTTTTTTTTTTTTTTAAATTCCTTCAACTTTTAGCACAAGTAAAGCGAAGTAAATAGAAAATGAGGCTTAAAAAGGATTTATTAAATAAGAAAAATGTAGATTTTCATTCCTTTCTGAACACTGAGAACTGAGACTTATTCTTATAAAGTAAATGCTGCAATAATTTCAAGTCATTACTGTTTAAGAATGTATTAGTTCTCCAATTAACGATGTTTCCCACCTGTGTTAGCAAGTACAGGTAGTTTTCTGAGAAGGTTTGCTATTGGGTAACAGCTTGGGCTTGGGTACCATCTATCGGATGGGATCGTTGAAGTGCTTGCTTCAGTTAAGGTTAGCAGTGGCAACGAGACACCCTTCCAACGTTCTCTTCGTACACAGTACATATTTCTTTGTAACTTTATGCAGCCATTTCGGATATAGAGAACGTGAAATATCGCAAAGGCACTTGTTTAAAATGCAGGTAATGGAAATTTTATGCTCTTGGCATTTCATCAGAGTTTTCCTAACGAATGATTTGTAAACGCAACAAATTTGATAAATAAATCATAACATCTTACCGGCATATGGAGGGATCAGAAAGGGTCGGCGAGAAGAAGCTTTGGATAATATTCGAAGTACAAACGAAAGCGAAACCTGCAAAAAGAGAACGTTTAATACGCGAAAGCTTGAAACTTTATGTTGCGTATATTTTCACGAGCTTAGAAGCTTTTTTAAAGTTAAAATCACTTAGGCTATGAAAATATTCTTTCATGATAGATTCTGCATACTTTTCAATTACCATTCGATGTAAACTGTCAACATAAATGTTACTTAAACTGGCGATCAAAGAATTTTGAAAAGTTTGTAAGCAGAAAATGAGAATACTTTCCTTTTTTTGTTTTAATCGTCTCCTTTTTTGCATGACTTTTTAGCTTTTTAATACTAAAGGGAAGTTGAAGCGAACCTTTTCAAACATTTACATATTTAATGATACTCCTTTCATAACATGTCCTACGCTCTTACATAGGAAATAAAACAATTCTTAGATCCTCGTATACTCCGATGGAATGGAGGGTATGGAAGTTTCGCCACGACGATGATATGATGCAAGCAAATTGAAGCAAATTGTTTCTACTTTTGCTGATGAGAACAATTTATATAAGACTAGTAAGTGGTTTTAGCTGCACTTGATTGTTTTAATATTTTTACAAATAAAAGCAGAAACAACTATCAAGCTATCATTATTTTGAGCTTTCTTTGATTACGTCTTTAATAAGCAATTAATTTAGAAATATTTGCTATATGTAGTCATGTAAAAATTTTCGGAAATTGCAATAATCCTTCCCCTGTGTTTTGAAGTAGAAATATTTATTTAAATGAAAAATTAAAAAGTTTTATTTCCTTATTGTTTTAGTTATGCCTATGCACAGTAATGTTATTGTTTTAGCCGATTTCATAGTTCACTGATTTTCAATTTGAAAGATGTCTGCAATAATTTCATTCCCTTTAAATGAAAAAACCAAAACCAAAGAAAACTAAAAGGGAACGTTGCCGCACACAAACGCTTACACCCACTAATTTTGATATGTTAGTATTCATGAAGACCTATCTCTCCTTTGCCAAGCTAATGGCTGATAAGAGCAAGCCTAAGAATGACTGTCAATAGATCGTCGAAGTGGATGAACTCAATTAATTGTACGGAATGCTTAAATCCTTATGGCTGGTCTTGTCTTGTAACATTCGAAATGTATCGAATCTCAACACTATTATTATTGTTATTATTTGTATGCAAACTGCAACTATTCTTCCACGAAAAGACTTAATAACATCATAAATAATACTGTTTTCTGCATGTATTGCCTAAGCAAAACTATAGTGTCAACGTGTACGTCCAGTCAAACCTTAACATTTCCTCTGATCATAGTATTGATTTTAACAATAATAATAATAATGATAGACTAATAATTAATGACAATAATGATAATGATAACGATAATGATAATGATGACAAGATATCGATGATAAAAATGACAATAATAATAATAATAATAATAATAATAATAATAATAATAAGTCATTCCTCTGGCTGATAGCAATGTAACGCACATAGCAAACAAAGTACAAAATTAGTAAATGTAACAAGTTGCTCTCGTGTGGTATAGCGCCAACTCCTTCATAAATCATGGTGAGCTATAAATACAGAAATATTTCCAATATTTCATATTTAGATGTATTCTAAGTAACGGTCTGGCAATAAAAAATCTTGTGACATATTTAGTCACTGGAAGTTTATTTCAAAACGGATTATGTCGCCGCAGGCATAATCACTTTGCAGACCTTCTATAGCTTATATAAATCGTAAGTGCTTTTGATCAATATAAAATGTATTCGTCTGTCCACCTATCAAGCTAACTTTCCACTTGTCCAAAATTTTTATATATATGTGTATATTAGTCAACTGTAAGCTATGAAAGATATCTATATATATATATATATATATATATACCAATCGGGATTTCAGGCGTCTCAGGTCCAAATTCATTTTTTAAAGATTGTTGACTGATCCGTTTCAAATGTCAGCAAGTTCCCTAATTGTTAATCAACGGTTTTTGGGCGCCGAATATTGAACTTGTTAGACATGAGTTCCATCAGTACAGATTGATGGGACGCTCAACCCGTTCAACCCGTTCTTACCCTCCTTTGAACTGTTTACACCACTTATAAACATTTCTTTCCGATTCTTTCCGACCTGCTCACCGCAGGCTCTCCGCTACATCGGAAACGTTTTTGCACAAGAAACTTCATGCAGCTCGTTTTGCTCAACGAAATCATTCATTCTAAAAATCGGAAAAACTACTTTCTGTGCCGTACAAAACTAAGCGCAGCTGAAACACTAATGACGTTTATGATGTTCATGAAATTTGACAGTCCATTCTTCAAAAAGAACGCGTTAAGCCAAACTGCGCGTTGGAACCGGTTTGTGAAATTTTTGTGCGTGTGCGTGTGTGATCTCGAGAATGCTTCTCAATTCGATCGCTATAAACAATTATAAATCAACTGTTTCGTGATTTTAACAAACATTTGTTATAATAAGCAGTCTTAAATTTTGCCGTGAATCTTTGCATAGACGCAATCAATTTGCGAAAATTTACTTGCATCCATACATGCAACTAGCAAAGGCGATGTCTTTGACATGATTAATTGTACGTCTACAAATTCAATGAGAATTCTTGTAAAGCAACGTGAAAAGAAGACGAAGTAAAGTAAATCAGCAAAAGATTGCACTATCGTAGGGTGAGTCTTAATGTCTAAGATTTATGAAATTTTATGAAACATAAACATTCTTCCATTAGGCAAAGTAAAAGGCAAACAAAACCAACCAAAGTAATAATAATCAAATGAGTAAATGTTAGTTTTGTTATCTTGAAAACAAATCTCGTATGCGATGCGATAATATGTATATAATGAAAAGTAAATAATAATAAGAGCATAACAAATACAGTAAAAATTGTTATTAGGCGATCATCCGATTGGCGTTTTCCTTTCTTTTTTACATTTCACAAATATATCATTTAACTAAATACGGACGGTTGCCGTTAACACACACCAAGTCAAGCTATAATCGAAAACAGAATGTAACCTTGGTTTTGAGGAAATCGCGCGTGGGCACACACACACACACACACACATTTATATATGCGTATTGTTATATATATACCTATTGATTTGGTTCGCAAACAGAAGGCACTTCAACTGGTGTCGAACAAGACGGGAGCTTCTTTATTCGGTGTTTCCAAGAATCTTCAACAGCTTTTTATGATATTCGATTCCTGTCGTTTATTTCCAATTTTTTTTTTTTTTTCTTTTTTTTACTTGCCTTTTTCTCTCTCTATATTTGTGTTTTGGATTCAAGATTCCCCTCTATTTTTGTACCCAATATAACGTATAACTCTGACTGATATAGAACGTGTGCAGCTAATATTGTATGTTGCTGCAATGTTGCTATATGTAATTCCTATTTGTGTTTTGTATTCACTGTTGTATGTACGTATACTTTTGTTGCTGTCCGTCGTTGTCACTCGCAAGTGTTATTGGTGTGATAGTTCATCCGAAGCATAAAAGCGAGAATGGCGGGAGGAGAACAACGTTTACATTCGCTACTATCGTTCTGCATACATTTCGCAGAAAAATGAAAAAGGAAAGAAGGAAAGAAGGAAAGAAGGAAAATAAGAAATGCATTCTTTTATCGTAAGCATGCAAGCATTTTGTTGTTAGTTTTGTTGTAGACTGACCCTTTCGTGCATTCACTCGTTCACTCGATGGGTAAAACATAATAATCAAAATTGAATGGGGTTCAAACATTTCGTATAACATTTGTCTAGTTCGCTGCGATAGGGTACGGCTGTTGCTTCAAACTGGAAAACATTGTCGTTCCTTGGGCTTAAAAAAATTAAAATATCTAGAAACAAAAAGTTTAGTGCACTCGTATAACATATAAACATGAACGCATTCTATAAACCGTTTTGCTTTCCCTTTCCCAAATCAACTAAAAAATGTACATTTGCAACTATTGTCAATGTTATTACTACTACTACTACTACTACTACTACTGTTGTCACTGGTTTTATGATAGTACCGCTACTACTACTACCACTACCACACTACTACTAGTATTACTGTTACTAATACTGTTGCGGCTACTGCTGATGCTATTGTACGCTATGTTTGCAATATGTCTGCTTTAGCTGTCATAAGCTCTTATTGGATGGCGAACATCAGCAGTAGCAGTATTCATGAAAATCTTTATGTCTGCACAAAGTTTCTATGTCATATGACATTGTCTATACCACTGGCATATGTAAAACTGTATGTGTGCTATTTAGTGAGTGAAGCTATTAAACGTGGTTTAAGCTTTTCCAAAAGTAAGTAATGGTCTGTTGTCAGCAACAACAACAACAACAACAACAATTAAAATCAAAAACCATGCTATAGCACAGTTTCGGGATGGGAGAATTGAAGCGAAGCCGCTTAATGGATGACATTCAAAAGTTGTCTTTATACTCACAGCCCAACGATAAGAGCCTTCCGTTTTTGTCAATCCATTCATAATATATGAATATGTGGGATGTTTTATAAAATAAAATTCAAACACACTATGCCATCCTCATATATTTTCCTATTGGCAAAGCTTTTGGACATCGTTCTCAGTTGCTATTCTTTCATATTACATTTGTTTTAAAATTATTTAATGTAAAAATTTACAGAGATGCTCATAAAAAGGCGAAAGCGGAGGCGAAGGCGAAAAACAAATTGGGGCGGGAAGAAAGATCCCGCATACGTCTCGTTTGCTTTTAATGTTGAATCAATTATTGTTTCAATAAAAGTAACTAAGACATCATTATGGCATATATTTTAAATTAAACAGAAATATGTGGCAGTGAATGTACCATCACAGTGGACGTGTATTTGCTAATTCGTTTAGCATTATAGTCAACATGTATGTACACTTTTTGAATAAGAAGCAACCGGCACTCAATGTTCTTGCGAATTTGTCTCCTCGCCTTTAAAACAACCCTCGTCGGAGAGCTCAACATATTTCTCAGTCGTCATTGCAGTTTTAAAGTGATTTTTGTAGAGCCCTCAAGGTCTTCTTCGAGCCACTGAAGCGATTGTTTAAGTTTAGAAAATAGTCGAACCTATAGCTGGTGAATAGAATGGTGATAGACCGGGGTGGTGGATTAATCAATGCGTTGCGGTGATATATGCGGTTCGGTGATATAACTTTGATTTAATTATTTTTTAATATGTCATTATCTCGCAATCTTGGCTCTTTCAGTTTTCTCTTATCTACCTAATGTGTAAGTAAGTTGATTTCATAAGAAAAGTCATGCAACACTTTCTATATAAAGCATAAGTTTGAAGTGTGTCGCTTGGACTACTCATCAATATAGTTGCATCCACTTTTTCTCGAGAAACCTTCGTCGCATCTATCATTTTTAGTAGCACTCCTATAATAAATAAGTTTTCCTTTACTAAATTGTAAGCGCATCTTAATTATCCTTTTTTTTTTGCACGCCCACGAGTACTGGTGGTTCTTTGGACTGCGGGACAATGCGGGTTGATTCTTTTGCGATAGGGAGGAATTTGCAATAGTGATTAATGGGTTCAGTGAAGAAGAAGTACAGATGTCGAATTTCAGGAAACGTAAAATACTTTTGAAGGAACGTCCAAGCCTTAAGGCAGTTCCGTTAAGTATGTAATGGGAGTGTTTGAATAACGTATGAGTTCATCCACGATGGCTCGTTTGTGACCGATTATTCACGTTTTAGTTCTAGTACCTTTTTCTATTCACGAGATCTCTATGGAACTGGAACCTAACCTTTTCGAGGTGAAAGCATGTTCTGAGTGAATGTCCTTTGTGCTTTGATCTCATAGACAGTGAAGTTAGTGGTCGTAGATTCGATTCGATTCTCTACTTCTGAGACTACATATCGTATCGTTGCCAGGTGACATGCGTAAAGACATGGATGGCACAAGTCCGTTTGACTGACGTTTGTTCTGATTCTTTAATAGTTCTTGATAATCCCTGAAACGGTAAGTGAACGCTACATGGCCGAGCCGCACGGGGCTCGGCGAAGTCGACCAAAAGTTCCATTCTTTTTTTTCGGAGACCACAAGTGGAGCGAAGTGACTCTGTTTTCATACTCTCTGTAACATGGTCTTCTTAATGTAAGAGCTTCCATTCCCTCTTCATC
>CCAG010008878.1:0-14913 GCA_001077435.1 Glossina morsitans morsitans | reverse complement strand
ACCTCACAGAGTAGTAGAGAGGCAGCCATTATATCAACAAGTTCTAATTCCTCAACATTAACAACATCAAGCAACACTAACAATGCATCATCAGCAAAACAAACTGGCAACGAGGTCAAGGTCAGTACGAGCTCGGCAGCAACAACACACAAAACGAATGGTAATAGTTCATTGTCGACATCTGTGGCGAAGGAACGAGAAGAACGTTATGCGGCCGCACAGGCAGCCATAGCGGCAGCAAATGGCGGTAATATAATAACAACAACGTCTGGCACAACAACAAATACTAGTATATCTGCATCGGCAAATACGTCGAACAATGCGCCTAGTTTATATGTGTCAGTGCCACTCTCAAATGCCAATGTACCTGGAATTAATATACCCGCAAATACAACAACCGCGATTGCAGGTAAATTAAAACAAATTATAATAATTGCACAATAAAGTAATTAACGAGTAAAAAAAAAATAATAATAATGAGTTTAATATTCTTATTCAGATCATCCTCCACCTTCACAATCAACACGCTCAGCTAGTCAACAGCAACAACAACAACAACAGCAACAACAATTACCGTTAACATCAAACACCTCATTAAACCCATCAACAGCGGTCACAACAACGACAACGTCAACGCAATTAGAACGGCAAAACGCTTACGGTACGACAGCGAGCAGTAGCACATCATCATCATCATCATCATCATCATCATCTGCTGGCAATGTTATGCAATCGCCTGCTCATCATGGTGTCATTTATCAAAGTGGCAAATCGCCTACACCAACAACGGGATCTCTAGTAACGGCTGGTGTTAATCTAACAGCCACTACCACGGAGAGTGGTAATCTGAAGATAACTTATGACAAGCAATCATCGCGTATTAATCAATTGCAAGAACAAGAAAATGCACCAGTTAGAAGGAGCAGGTTAGTACTAACTCTCTTTCTCACTTATCCTGATAAATGGATACACAATTGCAATAACATATATAAAAGCATGACTATCATTACCTATACAGTAGTTGCAAACAAAAAAAAAAAAAAAAAAAACCATTTCATGCGTTGTATTGTCTTGTTGTAATCTTTTAGTCGATTCCATTACCTTTCGAATATCACTATTATTCGCATCCGTTAATGAATTTCTATATATTGTCTCAAATTTACATTTACATTGATTTTATATATATATAGAATTTACATATAGAGTTGCTGCTGTTTTGTTTGTTCTTTTTTTTTTTTATTTACTTTTTTTACTTTTTTTTTTAACACATTAATTAATTAATTAGGAATTTAATTCCCATATATGGGGGAACGAAAGCACGAATCAAAATGATTGAATGTTTGGTTTATAACTTTAATCTAAATTGGTCTTGAAATTTTACTTTAACGGGCGTAGATCCTTTAAAATTGTCTCCTCGTCAGGACCATTTTTATGCACAATTCTCTCCTGTCAGATCGTTTAGAAGGTTCGTACTGAGAACTCATTTAAGGAGCATATGAAATTCCGATGACACGGCCTTAGAAACGTATAGTGGAGCATAAATAAAGATCACCATATATTTCATGCTTAAGCAATGCGGAACGGAACGGAGGGAATATACATAGCAGAGGTGATATGATTTCATCCCTTTGACATGGAGGCCTTATATTAAATATCAATATTATTGTGTCGTTGTTAGTTGTGCTCAGCAAGGTCCGCATTTTTTTCATGGATAGTTAGATGTGTCCGAAAAGTAAGACCCATTTAATTATTTCTTTTTTAAATCTCCTTATTATCCCAAACCCATTTCGTCGTCGCCTTCAAAGTAATCGTCAAACTCAAAGAATATTCCCTGTTAACAGTTTGGCCCAGCCGAAGGAACTTGTAATGCTGGGACAAGACCACGATAGTCGAAGAAAAGTGTTAGCTTCACTTTAACTTTGGCGCGGTTTTTCAGCTTTGGCCCCAACTTTTACGATTGATCGTATGCGTTAATCCAAGCCTTTTATCCGGCAGTAATCGCAAACAAAATTTAATGTAACTGTTTCTTTGGAGCAATTTGTCTTGAATGTTGATCTTGGCTAGATTAAGACGCGTTTCGTAGCGAACGAACTGGTCGGAAAACCGTTCATTGGTAATATGAAAGCAGTGGTGACGTCGTAGACATATCATCTCACTCTTAGTGAAAATCCCTGTTCATTCACCCAAGGCATATTTCCAACCTTCCTTGGGAAGGTTAGGGGAAAAGAAAAGAGAGAAGTAATATTCGTGTATGTTGTGGGTAATGTTCGGAATGGTGGAAAAGATCGCTGTTTGTGGATTATTCTGAATGCGAGAACGATGAGATGCATTAACGTGTCGTGCATATAAGGAAGCTAAGATAACCGACTAGTTATTTCTTTATCTCTGTAGAAGGCTTGCGCTGCATACATCTTTACGTAGGCATAACGTGGTGGATATTACACAAGAGAATTTCGGCGACACTCTCGTCGTCCGTGAGCAATTGAGCACTTCGTTCGTTTGTAACGTTTCGTAGATTCCACCTATACAGAATTGTACACTAAAGAAACTTTTGGACACACATTCGTCGCCCCTCTACATTTGCGCACTTCGCTCCGCGCGGTTGAGGACCTCCAGGCAAGACTTGAGCAGCCCGCCTATATAAAGTTGTAGGTTATCGAGAATTTTGGACCTTCGTCGCCCATGACCGTTTGAGCACTTCGCTGCACACGTTCGAGGACTGCCAGGCAAGATTTAGTAGCTCCCGTCCATATAGATATTTAAAAGCTGGAGATTCATTTCGATGCAAAAATTCTTCCGTCTTGCTATTGTTTCAAAAAGTTTGCGCGACTCAATCCTACAATTGCTCATCGCTTTAAATATAATCAGTGTACAAAACATCCTTGACAAGCTTGATAGCTTTAATCGTCAACTTTGATTAGCTTGTCTGACTTTGGACGGAGAAGAACCCGATAGAATTTTTAGTACGCTTCCGTCTTTTTTCCCGCCATCATGTTGAAATTTGCAGGAATAGAAGAAGAGGAAATACAAGCATGGGTTGTATCGACTCAGGATTCTTGATCAACGATATTTCTGCACATTTTGATGTTTATTACAGCTATCGCGAAAGGCGAATTGATATATTGTCCCTAAATGCTGAGGTCAATACATTACTTTTTCTCGATTGCTTTGAATGGTTGACGACGCATAAGTACTTTTTAATAAAAAACAAAAAGTTTTCTAAAAAATTACATGGAATCAATTTCACAACTTTTAGGTTAGAATTGAACAGTAAGGTACGGCACGAAATTGGCTCGACTTTTCACCTAACAACAAATGATCTGGTGGCTAGATTTCTTCTTCCTTTTCTAAGAAATAAGCAGTGGAATCGGATATTTCAGAAATTATTCTGATTCGATTTAATCATATGTGTCCGTTCGCTTGATTGTCGTTAGTTGTGGAAAAAAGTCCACGGTCATAGAGATGGCGGAAAGTCGCTCGAATTTAAAATAAGAAAAAACATGTAATTTAGAAAATCAGTATAAACTGCCCCTTTAGCTGACACATTCACATGCACGAATAGCATTTTTGCAACAAGGCATTGTTAACCATCAAGATCCCGTTCTATGACAATTATAAGCTTTTTGTTCCGTGTTGCCATAATTCGTACCGATAAAATCTAATGAGTTAAAGTCACGTTTGTGTGATAATACTGAAGCGAAACGGAATCAAATGTCAAAGAACAACGAAACAAAAAACCAACGTGTGCCCATTGCGCTTATGGTATGTACCAGGTGTGTTCAAAAACAAGGTGAATTTTGAAAATTGATGTGAAAAATATAGTGAAGTGGTCCAACACTGAGAAGACGTTAAGGACGACCCTCGCCCCGGACACACCTGTGCGCCTACGACCGATGGAAACGTTGAAGCTGCTCTGAAAATTACAGCAATTGCTAAGGATGTCGGTATATCGGTTGGCCCATGCAATTTTTTCGGCTGTTTGGGGCATGAAACGTCATGTGGATATGCCAACTAACACATCATTGCTTTTCGACCCAAAAGCAACACAGTAGTTATGCCCTCAGCCACAGTTTTCACCGGACTTGGTGTCCTGCGACTGTTCCCTGTTCCCAAAAGTGAAAAGAACCATGAAAGGAGGATATTCTAGCACGTTTGAGGGCATTAACAAAGGAGTTCAAGGCCATACTAAAAAGCGCGTGTGAAAAGTGCTTCGAGGATTTGAAAACGCTCTGACGCTAATTTATTATGCCTAAGGGAGCGATTACTTTGAAGAGGACAAAATAGATATCGATGAATAAATAAAGGATTTTCGTCACCTTTTTTTTTTTTTGAACACACCTCGTATATCATTATATGAAGCTTCCATTAAATCAAAAAATAAATTATTACGTACATATAAAAGTAACCTATAGAAACCATCAAGCAATCGTACTCCCGATTTTTATTGAAAAGATATTTTCATTCCACCAAATTAATAAAAATATGGCAACTTTGGAAGACGTAAGCATTTCGATTTTTTCCACGTCAAGTAGCATGCATATGTTCGTGCATCGTTATGTGTATATAACTACCGTAATTAAGGGAAGTTCAAGAAATAACGATTTACACCATCTCTGCCGTTGCTCATTTAGGACTATACTGTGCAAGGAGAATTTGCAACGCGATTTTGCCTCGCTCTCCTCTTAGGGGGCGGAAATTTGTACTCAGTAGAAAGCCGTTTAAGTGATTTTATGATTTTTAGTTTTGCCCATTTCTTTGCTCTTCTCCCCCATACCCCAATAAATGAAACATTTATTATGCACCAGATATTCGATAGTTTCTCAATTGCACTTGACACTATTTTCATTAAAAAAAACGAAAAAAAAGGAAAATATCACTCACTCATTCACACCTGCATGAAAAAGATCGAATCTCTCATATAAACTGAAACTTGTAAATAAATAAACCGCTCAATTTATAACACTTTCGTAACTCGCAAGAAAATGCCCAAAAATCCAAGAGGTTAATCTGATTGATCGCTGAAATAAAAAAAAAAACAAAAAAAATAAATTTTACATATAAAAAACAAGTGACATCCAGAGATCTATATACAAATATTTGTTTATTTCTCTCTTTTTTTCTTACGTTTTCTATTTTCTTGGGTTGTGCAAAAAATATATGCATTTTTGAAAACAAACAAAAAAAAAAAAAACAATAACTTGATTGATTATTTGACGACATTTTGAAAAACAAAAAAACATTTAATAAATATTTGTAATGGCGCTGTTGCTTGTATGGTAAAAACGACCACAATTATTCAATAATGTCCAGATCACGCTCAGGTGAAAGTAGTGTGTTGCAAGCGCAACAGCAGCAGCAGCAGCAGCAGCATCATCATCATCATCATCATCATCAACAACATCAACCACAATTACAATTTCAATCCCAGTCACACCAATCCATGCCACAAACTACATCACAAAAGTCCGCTTCACGTTCGGGGAAGAAACGTGGTGCGTCGACGAAAAATTCGAATAGCAGCAATAGTACGGAGAATAATTCTACCGCACCACCAATGGAAAAGTTAACGAAAACCTCTTCGGCGGCATCAGTAACTAATTCACCTGCGACAATATCGAGCTATCGCAATGAATTGGCAACGCCAACCCCACCGCCTAATGTAACTTCACCGCTATCTTTACCACCTCCCACTACACCAACACCTTCTATGCGTAGTACTCCAACACCAAATTCAACTCCTAACATTACTCCGTCTCCGTCGCCGGTCGTCATGTTACAAGGCAATCGTGAGGCTGAGCAATCCTCTTCCTCATTAACACGCCACCAAATAACTTCGCCTAGTGGCAACAATGCCAATGTATTAGGTTCGAATTCAACATTAGGCAGTAATAGTAAAAGCTCCAACAACAATAGTCAAGACGAACAAAACTCTTATAATAAAAACCAAAGTCATACTAATATAGTAGCAGCAGCAGCTACAACAACAGCAAGTAGTATCAGCGTAAGCACTAACTCTTCTAGCGGTAGCACTACTAATAGTAATTACATTAATTTAAGCCATAATTCTGAAAATATTGCAACGCCCTCATCCCATAAACCTCTTAATAAAAAAATGCTAAGAGCTCAACAATCATATTATCAACAACAACAACAACAACAGCAGCAACAGCAACAGCAGCAGCAACAACAACATCATCAATTATCAACAGCTGCTGCTGCGCAACATGCCTCGCCTGAGCGCTCTAAAAGTGGCAACAATAAAAATTCCTCTAACAACAGCAACACTGCTTTTCAAAACACTGCTTCTGCTTCTACTACACATTCTTCTTCTTCTTCTTCTTCTTCTTCTGCTACTTCTGCTTCTACTTCTTCCATTGCTAACATTTCTTCTACCGGCACTATTTTATCATCCAGTATTTCAACTGGTTCTAATAAACACCAACAGCAACATGTTGCTAAACATAATGCTAACATTACTACTACTACTACTACTACTACTACTACTACTACCACTACCACTACCACAACAACTAACAACAATAATAGTAATAATAAACATAATTTAAATAATAATATTAATAATAATAGTGATGATAATGATGTTATTGAAATTTTACCATTAACCACAAACACTACGTCCTCTTCTTCTTGTTCTTTGTCACTTTCCTCATCTGCCACCATCATCACTACAATCACAACTACCACCACCAACGCTACCAATTCCAATTATAATAATAATACATCCTTGGCTTGCACGGCCTCAACATTATCTACTAATACAAATTCAAATACCATACAAACAACAACAACATCAACTAAAATTAAACTGCCAAACACCGTCACTACAACAACAATGGCCACAAATACTGCAATCACACCGACAACAACAATAACAACGAATAACAATTTAAACAATATTAGAACTCCTGATAGCGGTATTTATTCAACATCGTCATCGCTATCAACATTTAATGTCAGCAATGCGAGTACCGTCAGTTCATGTTCAAATTCTTCAGCGGCCGGCCTAAAATTTTCATATGAACCTCAAGCTAATAGCAACAGCATGCCCGCTAATTTCGAAAGTAATGTTATAAAAGATTCACCGCCTAGCTCACCCGGATCGGAGACAGGTTCAATGCGTAAACGTGGCCGCAAAGCCAAAGATATGACGGCGACAAACCTTTCATTGTCCGGTAACGATTTGAAAGATGTTAAAGTTTTTCAAAATGGCAATCAATTAGGAAATGGCGGGTCGTCCACACTCGCAGGTACTACCGCGGCCACCTCAATCGCCACAATGCCCGCTCTAACAATTACCTCAGCCGCACACATGTTGGGTAATCAAATTAATCCGAATAGCAGTGTTGCACAAAAGCTTAGCGATCAACTTAGCATGGAAATACAAGATCATAGTGTTTACACGCCCGAGTCATTAACGCCGCAGTATGTGGGAGTGCCGTTCCCTGGTAAATTGGTAAGTTGTTTAAGCAAGGAAGCAAGCAAATAACTTGTTAACAGAGATTGATTAATAAATAATTATTTTAGCGTAATACATCAACGCCAGCGGCACCAGTATTACCAGGCTCTGTGGCAGCAACCGGTCCTGGACCTAGTCCCTTAGCCACTATGTTTGGCAGCGGTGTTAACGGAAATTTATCTATCCCGCAAAGTCTCGAACAATTGTTAGAACGTCAATGGGAACAGGGTTCACAATTTCTCATGGAACAGGCTCAACATTTCGATAGTAAGTCAAAGCTTCACTTGGAATATTAGTTGTGTTATACATGTAACGCAGGGGGGTGGGTAAGCAGTGTCGACAAATTTTAAATCGAAGGGGCGGTATTTTTTAACACCTTTTGCTGCTTATTTTCATTAAATAACGCATCTATTGACACCTCTTAGCTATATTACCCACACCCATATGCATGCTCGGTCTCGTATTGTTTTTCAAGTTTTTAGATCTGACAAGCATTTAAGATCCGAGAGCATTTAATATTAGGCCGAGTAAAGCTTGTCAATGCTTGCTATGGAAAAATGCGGGGGTGATATCTCATCAAAAATATATTTTCTTGATCAACATAGCAAAACTACTTGCGACACCGAAATCGGCCTTATATGCTCTTAAATTTACTCGTGACTTCGAACATGAGTGCAAATCGTTCTTGACAAAGATATCCAAGAAACCAAGGGACTTTTTCCGCAAATAGCTTCCATTGCCTAATTGGGTCATTTTTTGAAACAGTTGACCCATGAAGACGGCGTTTTATCGAACATAACTAACCGAAGAAATCTTCCAAATATCAAACGAAGAAAAATGAAAATGTAATACATTGCACATGTCGTACAAGAACAAGCATTTTACACCAAGTTGAACAAGAACAAGCATCTTAAAGCAACTTGAACAAGAGCAAGTATCTTACACCAACTTGAACAAGAACAAGCATCTTACACTGCCTTGAACAAGAACAAGCATCTTACACCAAGAAAGTAAACCTTTGATTTTCTCATTTTTCCTTAAGTCCCCCGTAATCTATAGGTTGCTTGCTTATCAGTTTACTATGTTAGGCCTCTCAGAATAGCCCCGATATTCAATAATTTCGAATATGTTTACATCTTATGCCAAAATGATACGAAGAATCGGCAACCCTTGACGTTCTGAACATAAGAATGCAAAAGAATTTTCATTGGACAGAGCATGTGTCGAAAGACGCAGTCGAAGACTTAGGTTTTTTAAAGCATTGCCAAAAATACTTCACTGCACCCGATATCCGTACCACTTAGACTGTCCATATACAATCGAAATTAGGACGGAAGACTCCAAAATTTTGCTTGGAGGCCCTCGACCACACACAATGATAGGCTCAGGTGCCCATATGTGACGAAAGTGTGTCCAGAACTCTAGATATTCTAGAGTCTAGGCCGTGTTGGACTTACGTACTATCGCTGGCAACGATATTATCTAAAAACTAAAACCAAAGCGCTACTATTATTAACCTGACGCGATCGATGTCTCGAAATTTGTCAGCTGTTCACAATATATTAAAAAATTGCCGTCTTATTACTTTCCACCCATACTAGTATTTTGATGAAACTTGGTTCACTGACGAACGCTATTGTTCGCCCTTGGCCCACTTTTTCGACCATTTCCCATGTAAAAAAAAGTGATTATATGAATAATTAATTATAGGATGATGGTAGGAATGGGCCATGGCCCACTTTAAACACTTTTGCTATGTTATTGAAAATATATTGAATTTTTCTTTTTCTCATGTGTGTACACAGTTGCTTCATTACTTTCGTGTTTACATCAATTGCAAACGGAAAATGTACGTTTAGAAGAGCACGTGGCCAGTTTAATAGCACGACGCGATCATCTGTTAGCAGTAAACGCCCGTTTGGCTATACCATTGAATGCTAATACAACGCCGAATCAAGGTAAGTGAAAACGTGTGGACGTGTCTTGTTGCGATGCACATGTGTCATATCATGCGTGCGTGTGTGTGCGTACGCTGGAAAGAGCGTTAATCAATGAAGAGAATAAAGAGATAATCCTATCCAAAGTATTACCAATGTATAAAGCTTCAGCTTTCTATCCATAATATAAATAAGTGCGGTGTCATACAGGCGTCTCTCGTTTAACGCGGTAGAAAATTTTTGCAAATATTATAACATGATTTTGATAAGACACAACTTCAAAAAATCGGATATGTATTCCGCTGGATGTTCTCCGAATATATAGATATTATAATAAATATATATACATATATATATTTTTTTTTATATTTTTATAAATATATATTTATATTTTTTTTACTTTTTTTATATTTATATTTATAAAAATAAAAAACAAAAGCGTTTATCTTCTGCCCGAAAATGAATGTGACAGACTTTCCCTCGGTCCTACGTTTCACGTACACGCTTCTTGTTTTTGGAAAAAACGATTTTATATTTTTGAAAAGTTTGTATAAAAATACATTTGTTTATTGGTCTACCGCTCGTGCTATAGCCGCCGTTATTTCAGCTTTCACAAGCATTTTCGAAGCTGCCGGCAGACACTCTTTTCAGATCGGAAACTAAGGATAATAGAAACATTCGGATGTACAAAGTCAAATATTAACATATTTAAGTAATATTGAGAAACGACAACGTTTGGAGTCACAAAATGATTATTATAATCAAGACGAAGATCGAATGTTTCTATTAGCAGGAGCGGTAGACCAATAAACAAATGTATTTTCATAAAAACTTTTCAAAAATATAAAATATATATATATTTTTTGTTTATTTTTATAAATATATATTTATATTTTTTTTTTATTTATCTATATATATATATATACATATATATTTATTTTTTTAATTTTTTTATATATACATATTTTGCTTTTATTTATATATATATATATATATATATATATATATATATATTTATCGTAAATAAGAGTGATTTCAACCAAGTTTTTTTATCAACATTATTATATTGCTACTATCTCCAAAAAGTAAGATCAATTTAAATTTTCTCTTTTTGCCATGTATTAAGTGGTAATAATGGGTGGATGGATGTTGTACTACAATTTTTGTGTTTTTTAAGATTTTATAAACATATATGCATTTATTTATTGCACGCACAGACTGTGACAAATTTAAAACTGATTTTGAAAAGAAAACAATCGAACCAGATGTTGAATTCAAATTGGTTGATCAGAAAGCATATCGTTAGAGCTAACACAATCTATTTTCTGGTGAAGCATGCGATCTAGATCGCGAATCCGAGCGAGAACGGGCCTTACGATGGATCTTCGGTCGCTTTTTTTCTTCCACTGCTTCTGCTTCGCGTCTGCACACCCCTTCCTCTGCGCCTACGATTAGCATCGCTGTGGCTGGGCTCGCTCGCCCTCCTCTAACATGAAAACATTATTCTCGGCAGTCGAAGTTGTAAGCTTGATTGCTATTCTAATTTTCCACATCTTAGGTAAAATGCCCATGTCTATCGCACGGTTTATGGCGTTTCATATGTCGCCCACTTCCAGCCTCTTTGATTTCCTCACACTATTCCTTCTATTTTTTTTTTCTGTATTCCCTAAAGCTTCGTAAATGCTACGAAATAATTTTCTATCCATTTTCACACACAAATTATCTCCGAGTCGTATACGTACGTCCAAGTCTTATCGCCTGGTAACAATCGCAAAGAAAATTTAACGCAACTACTTCTTTGGAAGAAGAAGTACTTGTTATGTCGCACAAAAGCAAGCGCAACTGACATATCGATCACGTTTGTTAAGTACCGTACGGAAAAATACCTTAAACACGTGTGTGTTTCGTCAGATTCAGTAATATTTGTTTTTTATATCGACTTCGAAGACTTCGCAAAGTGCGTATATATTTATCAGCACTAAATTTTAACCGATTTAAACATATCCGTCTGTCCGTTTGTTTGTTGTAAACATTCTCCTCGCCGTAAAAATTATTCTATCGACTTCAAATTTGGGAGAAACATTGGACGCACCCGAACATATTTGCTTGGTTCGTCTGTCCATTTGTCTGTCTGCGCAACTGTATAGTATCTGTGGCAACGATTCTACCCCTAGCGAACATGAAGCTATTCTATTTTGTAAATAGAAACAATCAACCACGCCCACTCGACACCACATTATGATGTAAAGGTGACATAGAAGAACGTTATAGTGTTATCCTTGGTCTTACTTCTTGGTCGCAGTAGTAAAACAACTCTCGATAAAATACAATAAACATTTGCTTGATTTATGTTATATATCCTAAGAATAAATTTATTGATTTGATTCCATATAAAATCTTGGTTTAAAAAAATAAATGAAAAACTTTCATATAATATGATCTTGATACTACAGCCCGTTACGAATTAACCGTGTTATGCGAGAGCTACCTGTATACATTTATTTTGTTTTTTTTGCAACAACATCGCAACCTCATAAATCTACCATAACAACAACAGCAACACTATTTAATCATCATCATCATCACCACTTGTTGTATTGTAAATTATTTCGCTTTGTTTAGTTCATTTGCAATTATGTCAATTAGTTAGAGCTTTTATCTGAGCTGGGAAATAATTTTGAAAGAAAAAAAAAATTGTGGAAAAACGTACAAAAAAAGGGCATTTTTTTTTTTTAATTTATATATATGTAAGACATAGACTTAGACTTAAGTTGTTATATTTTTTTCTTGTGAATACGGGTCTTTTAACCCATTTAACACCAAATTGTTTATTTAGTTGAAATTATTCCATTTCTAATATATTTTTTGTGCTTTATATTTATTTATTATTTTTTTTTTTTTTTTTTTCTCAACAATTCAATCATATTATGTAATTAATGAAAAAATTATTCACGTATTTTATTATTCACATCCATAAGTATATTATTCTCATAAGTCATTGCTTTTTCTCTTCTGGTTTCTCCTGTCATAACATGTATTTATTTTTCTTCATAACCTCAAACTTTTCTTTTTCTCTTTAATATTTTAACTGCACAATTTGTAATTAATTTAATTAAATCATACGAGCAAAATGTGTGTGCGTTTTTATTTTATGGGAACACTAACTCAAATAAATTAAAAATTTAAAAATGATTTTTTTTTTTATATATATAAAATTTTTATCGTCAAATTTTAATTAATCTCAGGAGCAATGAATTGTTTTTGATACAAAGATTGAGGAAAAAAACAAAAAGACTTAAATAAAAAAAAAACTTTTAAAAATTAAAACTTTTTTATAATTAATAGCAATCCACGATTATTTACTCGCTGTAAAAATTTTTAAAGCGCTTCCAATACATATACTGTGTGTAGTAAGTATCCGGAATAGTTCATAAAATAAATAAAAGACTGGGCAGCGATTGACCGATTACATTAATTTGACCACGTGTCTCATAGGCTGACATTCACTTCTTCGCTTTTTCAAGTCTTACCTTGACTTGGCTACATTTTCCTAACAACCCTTATACAATTATAGACGAAAATGGTACTTTTTTCGGGCCTAGTCCTTAGATGGAATGCTTTTTAAATTCAAAGAAACAACGCCTTCAAGTTCAGATGGTATAACCTTAGGGATTTTGACCTGGAAGGGATTGATTGACTGATGCTCAACTTCTCCAGTATAATATGTTCAGGTGAAATGGCGACTATCGCAAACTACTAATTAGCATAATTGAAAGCGACTATTTCTTAGATTGTAATAAACTATGCTTTTGAAGGGAGCATAGATGTGCCGAAGCACTCACCTCCACGTGTTGGTCCCTGGCGAAGAAGAGTTTAAGGGGTGGACTGTCTATAACTTGGCGACAAGTTTTCTGAAATATAGCTTAGCGGTACACGGGAAGAAGCACTCTTTTCTCATAGACTATTGCTAAGAAGGAAATACTAACCAAACCAGCTGGTAACATACGTAAAATACGTTCATGTAGTAATAGTCGAGAGCATTGTACCACCCGCCATGTCAGTTGTAGTACTCGATGGTAATACATCTTGAAGAAAGTTAGTCCGGTGTGGTTAATCCGAAGGCAAGAGTGACTATGTCGCGTAAAGTAAGGCTGAAGGCTTTATAGGCTAAGTTTAAGCTCTCAGTGGGGTCAGGAGCCCACTCACTATGTCACGAGTGTATGCGGGTAGAGATGACTGCATAAGTTTACTGGAGATTGGTGCTTGCCAAGACCCTTCGGAGGGAAGTCTCCATACTTACGTATATGTGGAAACCGCGGTGGAAGCTCGTATGTCCAGTCCCCAGTTTGAACGCAGCAGTTAACCAATGTGTGAATCCTGACTACTGGGTACGGCCCTTCGGGGAGTATCGTGGTGGTTGCGATTTCTATCATTCCAAAAGCGAATAATTAGAGGTAATGATAGGCCTCAACACTGCTCAGAGTGGGTTTATCGAGCCCACTAATAGACATATCTGGTTTCTCCAGTGTAGTTCAACCGCTTAGTTTATAGGGATTGTCTAACACTTTGCATGGCGCCGGTTACGCTAAATTAACCAGTGTGTCAGTGTGTCATGTAGTGTACCCACCTTAAACCCACAAAGACAATCTGTAGTCGTTGACCGAGTGCGAAATGCTCCATGTACCTGATCAAATATTGCCGTTGCAAGTGAGACAAAAAATAAGCAATAAGTTACGTTCGAGGTTGAGAAAGCTAACGACCTATCGTTGTGGCGAAGAAAATCCGTATGTTTACGCCATTGTTCGGCATGTGTTCAACGTTCTCTTAGAAAAAGAAATCCGATTGTTGTTGCCTATGTCCTTAACGGATTGGGAAAATCCACATGCACACATCGGCTCAAATATTTTCAACTTTGTACCGTAGGTAGATACAGAAGTGGCCAATCGGGTCAGATATTTTCAGTTTTTGCCGTAGGTAGAACCAAAAATGGGCAATATATTACGATTGGCAGTTGATGTTATCATTTAAGTTTGACTGAGTGTCTTAACTGAGTGGGAAAAATTCGTAGACCATATCGGATCAGATATTTATACCGTAAGTAGAATTAGAAATTGGGAATATATTACGATTGCGGCTAAAGGAGCTGATATCGTTGTTGCTTAAGGCCTTAACTGAGTAGGAAAGTCCGTGTGACCATATCGGATCAGATATTTTAAACTTTATACCGTAGGTAGACACAGAAATGGCCAATAAGATTGCGGTTAAGGCAGCTGATGGCGACTTTAATGGTAAGGGGGATCCTTAGCGTTCGCTAAACGGATTTCTTTTATCTTTCAAATTACTTAAGGCCTCCTCTGCGTGTGGATACGCGAGATAGAGGACGATTTAACATAAACAGAAAAATTGCATAACATTGTTTTACACTTGCTTTGCCAGCTTAAGCGGTTTAAACCGATAGCAGCAATGGCTGGCAATAAATAACGCAGCAGAACGTCTCTA
>CCAG010008873.1:0-22057 GCA_001077435.1 Glossina morsitans morsitans | reverse complement strand
CAGCTGTGATGGATATAAAAACATTGTAATAGAAGCATGAAAGTCCTTTGGACAGAGAAATAGACTAAAAATTTGGAATATCGTTTTGATTTGAGCTTATGTTGTTTGTATGGCCGGGGCGATGCAAGGCGACCTTGTATTTTGGTAAATTAGAAGGTTTGCTTACTGATCGAAATGATAAATGTTTAGAGGCAACGAAGCGTAGATTACTGTAAATGCATTATGGGTAACGTGTTGATAAAAACCTTACCGCAACCATTAACCTTTTAAGGTCTTTGGTTTTCCAGCTTGTGCTCTAGAAGTTGTTTTTTGTTTTTTCCTTAATGCATTCTTTCACTGAAGTAGTTTCGCTGCCATTGCAATATTTTATAAAAATATATTTTTTCCTTTTTTCTCTTCTCTTCTCTTTTGTTTATTTTTTTTTTCAATTTATTTATTTACAACAAGCAGTTGACCTTTATATAAATGAAATTGCAACAATAACAGCAATGTAACGAGACAGGATATAATTAATGTAAACGCCCTTTGTGTGATGCGAGCAAGTGCATAAACAACAACAGCAGAAACAACAATACCAAGAATAACGTTAACAATCACTGTTGTTATTCTATGTTTTAGTATAAAATTACGAAGATGGAGAAAAACAAAGAAACAAAATTAAGAAAAAATAGTGAAACTAAAGTTTTTCATTTAATATTAAATTTACATGAATGGATATATATAGACACCTGCATAGCATACACATGCATACATTTATAATAATCATGAGAGTATACTTTTAACTAAAACTAAACGTATACATATATAGATATACATATATGTATGTATATATGTTGCATAAAACATGCATACATGCATACATGCATGCGTTTAGATGTGTCGATGGTTAATGTAGTGTTATATATGCAAATAGGTGTGTGTGTGTGTGTTTGTGTATGTATGTCGCACATGGTGTTTTATTTAAATTAACTTTCAGACTTTTACATGTAAATGAAATAGACAAATAAAATATTCTCACACACGCATACTCACACTTATGTGCATTTAAAAAATTTGTAAACTTTACTTACACTAAAGAGTATAGAAAATAAAAACCAATTTCAGTGTAGAACGGGAAAGGGAAGGTAAGAGTAATTTCACTTTGTAGATTTTGTGCATGTATTGGCACGTTGTTCTGTGTCTGTGATTGATTGTAACTGAGTAGATTAAGAGATGAGTGGGTTTAATGTTATTTAAAATATAAAGAAGAACCGAAAGATGGCTAGAGTTTGCTTCCTTGCGATGAGAGACTTTTCCTCGGTTATTATATTTATTTCAGTGTTTCTCATACAACCGGGAGCCAGTAAACAAATTTCTTTATTTCGTACTTTTCTCATCTGCATTATAAATATAAACAATGAAAACAAAGGAAATTAACAACAACTAACCATTCATTTATTTTTTATATTTTCATAGATTCGATAGTCTTCTGCTACTTATGATCATCTTACTTTACCTAAAGAATTTATTTCTTTGAGATAAGTAAATTGCAATAATAATAGTATTATAACGTGATATGAAGAAGCACACACCCGAAACAATTTTGTCTGTTTTCGAACGTCACGTGAAGTAGGTGATGAGATGAAAGTTGTAATAAATATTTTTAAAAGTTCTTCTCGGGCATTATATGACTAAATAGGCTTCGAAACTCATGTTGCAATTAAAAAACTAGGTTTGTGATGCGTATTCTTTTCGGAAGAAATGCAATAAATTGTGACTCAGATATATATAGAAATTATTTAGTCCCAAAAAATCAATTTATGGGATCAATCTATTCGGGTTTGGGAAAATTTAACGACACTGGACAGACATCACGGGAAAAGGTGCTAAACCATTCATCCTAGTATAAATAGAACTACAAAAGACTACATCACGATTCGAGTAGGTCACTCCAGATCCTTTTCCGGCAGGCAATCTAGGACTGCTGATGGATTAATCAAAGTCTTTGTATGGAATAGTTGCACTTCACTGGGGGAATTTCGTACGGAAAAGGTTTCTCGCTCATCACTTATCTTTATGTTCGGCATTATATTTCCAAATATTTTGAGCTTTACTTCAATTTTCATTAATTCAACTCATGTCATACACCTATGTTTGTTTGTACTTCTATTATAATTTGCCGAGAATAACTTAAAAGGCTAGTACTGGTTTGTCGATACACACTTCTTTATACTCTCTCTTGAAGTGTCCGTTCATACTTCATTCCGATCGTGGAGGATAGCTTGCGTGTCACCATAGTCTGTGCCCACGGCTTACGTCTTGAAACCTTCCCATCTAATTCAGGCACGGTAACGGCCTTAGTTTGACGGTACTTCTCTTGAGACGATCATCTGAAGTTCGCATCTAATCGAAGATCGACAAACTTCTCAGCAAAACGTTCCTCTGTACTTCAGACGCTAGAGTGGCGGTTAACGTACCGTTATACTTTGTTGCACTACCTTTGTTTGTTGTCCGTAATTCGAACTCTACGTTCGACGATATAAATCTAGCCAAATTTCCTCTTGAGACTTGCGCTTACACTTTAGACACGATTATCATTATTCATTTGCTAACATGAGTTCCAGCGCGTTCTCTCTTGAGACCAACAGTATGCACGACCGTCGCTTTCTCCTTTGGACCAAAAGATAACTTACCCAAGGAATACGCTTAACCGTTTTGAGGCCGTTTATGTACATTGCGGCGGACTTGTTTTTTATCTGAGTACGGTGTCTCTGGGTGAACTTTTCCACGTTAACGATTTTGCGATCTTTTTTCTTTTTTTGTTTTTTATATAAAAGTAGGCCCTCAAAGAATGTCCTATATATATACAGGTACAGTGGTATTCAGGACGAATGTTGGAGGAATAATGTTCGTAAGTGTGTAAATATATACTACTATAAATAGATTGTTTAAAAGGCGAGCAACGTGGTTAAAGAAAAAGCAATAGCGGTATTGTGCCGCGCGATAAAACCTAGGTTTCTAGGTGGGTAAAATCTAGGTTTCTTGCTTGTTCGAGATTTTAAAGAACAAGAAAGCAGGTTGTTAGTTTGTCTTTTTCTTCAAATCACTTCTTTTCTTCCAATCTTCTTCTTCTTCCACCGTTCTACTGTCGCCAGCAGACATGTTAACTACGGTAAACAGTA
Source organism: Glossina morsitans morsitans (assembly GCA_001077435.1). NCBI lineage: Eukaryota > Metazoa > Arthropoda > Insecta > Diptera > Glossinidae > Glossina > Glossina morsitans. The sequence continues at coordinate 18,896 of CCAG010008873.1, read as the reverse complement.
ATAACGATAGCTGTCGTTCCTTCTTAATTAATTAACACAACGCGACATCTTAGATCGGGGGAGTAGGCTCAATGAACCGCGTTATTTACCATTTGAGATCAGTGTGGATCAATAAAAATTAACAACTCGGCAAGCAAGAAAATATTACCCATGTAGATAATGGTTACATTCGCCATTGCACAGCGTTTTTTCTCCAACTGTCATTTTATCAGCTGATGCCTATATCAGGAGATTTGAAAATACATTTCGTAACATTCATATATGAATTTGATACATATCTTGGTCTGCAGCATAAATTCACTTCAGAAACACTGGCTTGTAGGAGAAAAAAAGAGTTCCAGAATTGCAGTATGATATATGTATTTAAATTTGTGTTGTTGAATTGGTTAGTTTTAGGGTAAAATAAATATATGAAATCACATACAATTGTTATGCACAGCTTGTTAATTAAGTCAAAGTGAGGGTGGAAGGGTAGAAGAGACAAAGGGGAACCCAAGGGATTTGCATGTTATGCATGTATTTTTCTTTTTTCAAACATACGCACCATTTTCTTCGTTCGTTGTTACCTTTAAATTAATATTCACACACATGCATTTATATATACGTAGATTTATAAGCGTAAGTGTTCATATATGTAAATGCAAATGTATAGCAAATGAGTGACAAGCATTTAACAGTTTTATGTTTCAGTTTTATTTTGAAGTTTGTTAAGCAAAATTTATTTCGTTACGCTTCGTAGCTGACGACAGATTTATTATACACTGAGAACACCTACAACCATATACATAAAATTCATATTGTGTAAAAAGTATACGCAATTATACGGGATCATCAGACTTTATAATGTTGCCTCTGAAGTAGGCGTCATTGCATGCAACACAACGCCAAAGCGTGTAACAGACTTCAAGGCCACGTAGCTTTAGTTTTATTAATAATTCTTCATAATCATTATTATAATTAAGATTGATGCGCCAGTGAGATAATAAAGTATCTCGGCACGATTGCCAACACAATAACATCAGATATGGATATCATGACTTCATTGCACGGAATGAGATACAGGCGCAAGTGCGGATTATAGGGAGCTCTTGTAACGATTTTAAACCCCCTAGAGGTAGTAATCACTTTGATGTTGAGTGGTAGCGAGTTCCACAACTTAGTCGCTCAGGATTAGTTTCATCGTCGATTCATGTTTAGCGAACAGAATCGTCTCATATAAATATCCTGGTGTACCAGAGCGGATGACCTTATGAAGAAGAAGATTAGGTTTTTGATATTGAGGCACATAAAAAGATCGAAATCTTGAACGGAACTTGAGCGAAAACTGAGACATTCTATCATGTTTCCGTTTATTGAAGACATATCTGGCACACTTGTTAACAACACCTTGCAATTTATTGCTGCAAGCACAATTTAATTCGTTACAAGCTTTAGCATCATAAGATATGAGCGGCACGACTAGGCGTTGAATTAAACTTTAACAGGCAAAAATAGGAACATAAGACGCAGAAAAACCACAGTTTCCTCAAAGTGTCATAAATTCGTATTACGCGTAACAAGACCACCAGTCAAGTAAGTACTCAAGTACGAGTTGACTTGAAACCGGGGTTAGAGACGGCACTTGCAAACGCAATCTTTCGCAAACGCTTATTCATGGCCAGATAAACTTTTGCAGTGAACTTTCCTTATCTTTCGTTTACCCGTAAAGCACACTTAGTCGTAGCTGCAGTAAGCGCTTAGTACAGTAAGATGGTAAAGACATAACCCTTACCGTTACTTAACAACTACACAGCCCGTAGTCTGGGGCCACTTCCTATACCTTTCTATCTCCTTACTTGTATTCCAAGTAAAGAGGACATTTCGCGAGTGATTCTTCATATTAAAGAAAAAAGCAGTCAGTTCACACTTCCACGGCGTTTCTTTCGAAGAAAGTTTAACTTTATGCAAGGTATATAAATATGAATATATATATATACGTTCATTAATAGTGGAAATGTCGAATTCAATGCGAAGTAAAAAATATTCGTCGATAGCATTTTTTCTTTGCCCAACCAGGAGAGAAAAGAACGCCTTCGGGTTCATTTTGAGAGTACCAAGCCTAAAAACTTATGGATAGATCTAGGCGTACCATCCGCATTGGCTGAGGGACTGAGTCGTTTTGGCAGGAAATCGATACTCTGTGTTTGGCGAGACCAGAAGTGTGTGGTCTGCGTGTGCCTTTAAAGTCTGATAGAGCAGTTAATCCATTTGAGCCGTTCACTGTTCGAAAGACGAGCGAAATATTAAAAAAAAATAACGCAGTGGCATTTTGCTACAGAACAAGTGTTCATCCGTTCATATGGCACAATCGGTTCGAGACACTTAGGAAGCACTCAACTATAGGGTGTAAGCCCCTGCGGTTTACTCAGCAAAACTCGAGTCTTTTTGATTACCGCTTATTAACATTCTCGATGGCGCATGTACTTGCTGAGCAGTGCGTCACTGTTTACAAAAGAACTATAGCTTCTTCGCGGTGGCATCCACAAACTGTCGGACAGGTGGGACGAATTTACAGTTATCAACGAGCAATATTTTTTATAAAATAGTTTTGACCGTTTTCTATACAAAAATTTCGATTTCATCTGTACACAGCAGGCATACCTCGAACATGGAACAAAATTGGATTATTCCACATTCCATGAGCGAAATCTAAGCCGGAGAACCGGTTTAGCGAATTTGAAGAGCTTCAGGCCAATTGTTGAGGTAACTACGATGATGTTCGAACAGCAGCGTCTTGATTATGTCAATGTTTTTCTTCTTCTGTTTCGCTCTTGAATACCGCGCAATACTAGGTTAGGCTTCTTCTTGCAATGCTTCCAGTCGAAAAACTACCTGTTTGCTTTGGCGTGTATAATTCATTAGTCTTCGATGGTATGAGTCCACTCATTAAATTTACCCTGATAGATGAAATTTAAAGCGAACTCTCCAACTGAAAATAGCAGAGGAGCTAAAAGGAACAAATTTTGAAGACACTGGTTAAGGTATTGGTTTTCCAAATAAATGCTTCTTTCTTTTTCAACAGAGTTCTGTCAGTCGGGAAAAAAATGGTGCGTTGCCAAAGCTGTTTTTTCAAAAGCTCTGGAAAGACTTTTTGTAGGCAAAGTGACCAGAAGTAGGCTGCAAATGCCCTCTAGATCTGGAATTTCACCAAACGAAATGTCGCGTACTACTGAAGGGACTTTTTTTCAAGCTTCTGCTATATCCCCTGAATATTAGATTTGTAAATATTGCTGTGTAGTCAGGGATTCAATGATAATCCTTTCCATTATACGAAAATGTAGAAATCCTTTTAGTTTTTAGTGATTTTATTTTATTCTCATTTATTTATTTACTTATTTATGTTTTTTAATACATTTTTTTTTGTTTTTTTTTTTTTACATTTAGAGACAAAGATTACAGAGAAAAAGAGATAAAAATTAAATTTCCATTTATTTCGTGATGACATTGAGTGAGTTTAGGAAAAAACGATTCATTTTTAGTTTTGCTTTTTGTTTTCGTTTTGTGTAAATTTAAGTTTATGATGAAATAGGTTTTCTTTTTAGTTATTTTTTTTGTTTTTTTGTTTTTTTTTTTTGTTTTATATCAATACATATACACACGTAAACATAAACATTTAGACATTTATGTATATATGTTTGTATAGAGAGAAGAATAGGCAAAATAGTTAATGTTCAGAGAGGTGAGGAGGAGATGAATCGATTTATTTTGATTTGATTGCAGGAGTGTGAGGGGGGAGAGGGGGCTGGTGGAATTTATTTCTATTTGTATTTGTGTTTGCATTTGTATGTATTTTTGTTTTTTCATTATTATTTTTATTTTTTAATTCACTTGGTTTATATTTCAACATCTGTTTGATTTTCACTATATTTTCAATTAGTTTTTGACTTTTATTTTATTTTGCTTTTTTTCCCTTTTTTACATTAACTTAACCTAATTGCTGACGGATATTAGTTTAAAATCAGGATCATGTTACATAAAGACTATTATTTTTAGTTTTAGACTCACAATGTTTTTTTTCGATTATTAATTTGATGCTATTACGTTTTGTTGATGCTTTTTTTTTATCTGGTGTTGTTGTTATTTCTTTCCTTTTTTTTTTTTTAATTTAGAGGATATCATCCAATGAAAACCATTTTGTGGTACAAGCGGATTTAAAGCTTTACAAGTTTTAAATAAAAAAAGACAAACAAACTGTAATTACAAAACAGAAAAATATTCCATGAAATGCAAAAATCGAAAGGAATTTTCAATCAATCGGAAGAATTTATTTTTACTGTTAAATGCTAAAAATGTGCTTTCTTTTTTTATTCAAAATTAAATTTACAACTTTGAAGTAAAAGTTTCTAAGCATTCAAGCATTCCATCAAACTGAAGAAGAATTTATTTTTGTACCCATCACCGAAGGACGAGCGGTATATTCTTTTGCTAAAATGTTTGCAACACCCAGAACGAAGTTTCGGAGATCTCGTAAAATGTATGTATTCTTGTTAAGCCGCTTTATTTGCTTGTCTGTCCGTCCGTCCGTCCGTCCGTCTGTTTATTTGTGGTAAACCAGGAGACTGGTCGTAAAACTGAATGAATGAAAATGAAATGTTGCAGAGACATTGGAAGTCCTCGCACGCAGATTGTCAAAGTACATAGCACAGTAAGGCGTAGACTGAACGCAACTTCGTTTCTCTAAGAAATAATTTGTGCGCTTTTGTTCATAACCTATACATTATGAAAGATATAAGGCTGTAATGTTCTGTGTTTACTTTTCATGTAGAAAACTGGAAAAAATCGTTCACGCCCACACAAAGCTATAAGTGACTGCATTCTTATTGTTTTTTACTTTTTCGACATTTTCTGTTTATTACCCATAAGGTGAACAAGAGAGGAACGAGTACGAAATTTGAGTTTTTTTTCTAATCGTTTTCACGATAACGGTGAAGGGTGCACAAGATTCGGTCGCGGTCGAATATAATTTTCTTGCTTGTTATAGTTGTTAATAATGATATTTCAACAAATTTATGCCTTGAATGACAGATGAATTCCATCTAAGGAAGTGTAAAAAGTTACTATTACTATCTGTAGAATAAAGAAGGAAAGCAAGCTTTGCAAACAAGAGTGGAAGTTTTGCTTAATACACTTTTAAAAGAATTACAAGCTTACACTTCATGGAAACGATTGTCTTCCGAGTTTAAATTATTCAAATGTAATTTTGTGTTGAACGAAGACGCGAAAGGAAAACTAAATGAGGTTTTGTAGTGATTCAAGTTTTTTAATCAAAAGCGTGGCAAACTCGAATTATTGCAACATTGAATGAATTGTCGCTGTTTTGTCCTTTAAGATCGTGGATAAACCTTTCGAGAACGGTATTTTTAAGCTTTAAGCTTATGGCTTTTGGAATTTGATTCTTAGGAGCGTGAATTATTCCGCACAAGTCGACGGATACGAGTATTGAGGTGTAACGGATAACGAACAATGATTGCTTTACGATATCCAAAGACAAAGAGAAAATTGCGATGATGAAAACTAGGGGAATCATTAATATCGATAATACAGCTAAATATGAAGGGAGGGGGAAGGGGGTTACCTAAGTGAAGCCTATTATGAGTTGTTTAACCAACCAAAACCATCACTACAATCACTGAACAATACTGTCAGCAAGAACTTTCGCAATTGTAGCGAAACTGGCGCAATGTGCCAAAAGTTATGATATCGGCCACCAGTGGCAAAACTCATCTAGGAACCTGTAGCGTGCAAGTAGTTAAGGTCTATCCGTGTTTTTGTTTTCGTTTATTGTGCACTGATAGTGCAAATATGCAAGCATGTGGTCATGATGTTCGCCCTGCATACCACATTCCTTGCATTCTTTTGTAAAAGAATAGAAAACGAATAAGTAAGAAAATTAAATTCGGACCGGATCGAATTCTTTTATACCCATTACCGTTTACCCAAAAAAAAGCCACTAAAAGAATAAAATTCTTATACTCTACAATATGGAGTGGGCGCGGTTGATTGCTTCTATTTTCCAAACAAAAGTATTTGTCGTAGAGGCATATGGGCGTTGTAGGCGTGTCCTTTGAAAAGTTTAGTTCAATTCCAAATTCTTTTGCGAATTTTTAAGCGGTAGCTTCATTTTCGCTAACCGGAGATTGTTTATCGCTAGCGGACAGATGAACAGACGGGCATGTTTAGGTGTATTCAAGAGATGAAACTGGGCAAGAATTTGTACATTTTATGGTGTTTGTGAAGATTGTTTCTGCGCGTTATAAATGTATTGAAAAAATAATTCAATTTTGATACACTATACTACTGGGCAGGCGTGGCCGATTTTTTCCGTTTTTGTGCACAAATACTACAGCATCACGCATATAATATGCGTTCAAATTTTTATACATTTGGTTGCTACAGTTTATGAGTAATGAGCAAACACAATTTTCCATCCCCTTAGACAAACAGAGGTGTTCTTAGTTTACGTGGTGCTGTGGGCGTGTCCTTCGACCTATTTGACTTATTTTCAACGCCAACTTTCGTTCAAGAATTTCCAATGTTCTTGCCACATTTGAAGGCAATAGCTTCATTTTTGCGACCAAGAGAATGTATACAACAGACATTACACAGGCGGATAGACGGTCAGACGAGCAGACGGACAGAGGGACATGCTTAAATCGGTTTAGAATTTGATGATCTGATCAAGAATGTATATACTTTGCGAGGTCTCCGATGCTTCCTTCTGGGGATTGCAAGCACTTTGACTTAATGAATGCACTCCTCATCCTTCGGTGATGTGTATAAAAGTAAGTGAAAGCAAAAGAATGCAATGAAAGGAAAGTCGTTCGTGGAAGATCGGCAGCAAAAGTAATGAGAAGGTTAATTTTAAGTCGGTTAGTGTAGCCAGTGTTTTGTCGTGGCGGAAGAAATTCACACAAACATAGTGTAGCGATGAACGAAGAAACTTGTCAACATGGCCTTTTCTAAACGACATTTGCAGGACTTTCCCTCGATTAGTCACTTCCTTGCCTATAATTGTTCTGGTGGTCAGATCCATGAATTTAACTTTGAAGTATTTACTACAGAGAGTAAATATTATTTTTCTCTTAAATATCATAAGGAAATTTTTATGCAGAAGCTGGAGAGGGAATTGGCTTTGCGTTCGTAAAACAAATACTTTTTTGTTAATGGAAATATATTATATACTTTTTTAGGAAAAACTTGACATCACATGTACTATTAAAGCAATGATTCAATTCTGTGGGAATTGACAATTATTATAGATAAAAAAGAAGTAAAATCACCAGAAGGGGAAGCGGTCAAAAAATGATCTGATCGTAATCATTATCAGTAGCGGTCGTCCTTGGACCAAGATAGGGCATTGCCTCAGATCTCATCAAAATTATCCCAACAATTTCATCCTAGAGATTGAATATAAGAAAACAGGGCGGAAAGACGGAGGGACAAGCTTAAACGGATGTAGAAAGCAAGTCAGAATCGATTGGAGTGTTGCATACGTTCGCGCAAACTTAACCTTGCACCACAAGTGCTGCGCGGTATAATAAGGCAGTGATTCGTAATTCAATTTTTGTTGTAGAAACTGACAACTACTGATACCTACCCTGTTTATTCTGTTTACGGAAAACGACAAATATCTTCGATTAATTCTCGTAAATTATGTATGAAGAATTTTATGTAGAAAGCGACCAAAACAACTGTAACGTAATTCTGTGCGGGTTGAGGCCCTCGGTGTTTGTTGAGATAATTGATAATTTTAGTGAAAAAAAAAACTTGTTCGTTTAAAAAGTCAGCCAACAAAGCTTTATACTTTCCACAATTTTAAATAATATAAATAAAAAATATAAAAAATATTTTATTAAACTGTTTCTTAAATGCCGACAAAGTTTACTCGGTTAAATAAAAATATACGATGGTAAAGCACTTACCGCTAAGTAATGTTTTAAATTCCGCCTTAACCCAAAAATCTGTTTATTATGATCGTACGGTTTTCAACGATACTTAATTTTGTTCTGTTCTCCTGTGTAACTTGAAAAGTTGTTTTCTCTTTTTAAACCTAAATTCAAAAGAGGGAGAGAGAGAGAGGTCTTATGGAAAGAAAGGGCATCACTTAACAGATTAATTTCTTCGCCTTAATTTAACATTTAGTGATAACAACGATAGACAATCAGAATGATAATGAGAGTAAGTGTATGGCTGTTGTAGTTGTTGTTGTTGTTGATGATGATGTTGTGTAAGAGAGGCAGTGTTGAGACAAGAGGACTGCATAACAATTCAAAGCCCAGTAGAATGGCAATGATTTCTAATTGTAATTGTTTGTATCTCTTTGGTTTTAGTTTGATTTCATTTTAGTTTTTTTTTCTTTTCTTTTTTTTTTTCTTCATTAACTACAATTATATACATATGCTACCTACACTTAGTTTAAATAAAATTTAATAAATGCTAAAAATATGTTCAGGTTGTTTTCTCTTGTTAATGTGTCTTTAGTTAAATTCTCGAAACAATTAACCAACGAGAATATTTTTCTCTAGGTTTAAGTGCAAAGTTCGTCTAATAGTTTTTTTTATTTCATTTTGTTTTTTTTTTGAATTTCAATACGTAGGAACAAAATTAAAATCGATTTATATATACATGCCTAAGTCCTCATAGAAATCTTGTAGATAAGCTATTAGTTGAGGAAAGGACGGCCTTTGCTTAGGATCCACCAGCCAACAGCAAGACATGACAGTAAAACTTTAAATGGTTAAAAAAGCAAAGGAGCAAAGAAAGGAGAAAAGCATTCAGAAAATAGATTAAACTCAGTGTCGTCGTTCTAACTAATTTGATAAGAAATAGAAAAGATATTAAATTTCATGCAAAAATCATTGAGAAAGTTTGTAGCCTTACACTTGCCCGGGAGAATTGGAAAACTGGAGAAACAGTTAACCAAGTAGTTTCAGTGGCTTTTACAGCCTTCTTAAAGCATTTGTTATGAACGGAAGCAAAGCGCATTCCAATGGAACTTTCCTTACAAATATTTGATCCGCTTCGTATTGGATGGCATCAAACTGAGTTTGTGCGTCTGTGCTTGTACTTAGGCTTCATATATTGTATTACGATATCTAATCGCAGAGTATACCGACGCCGGTTGCTGGTCTCTAAGCCGAAGAGAGTGGCGCAAAGGGCAACTTTCTTAATTAATTATCTTCGAATGACGAATAACTGAATGTTGCCCAGTGTTTAAAAAAAAGGAGAAATTTGATGAAAAAATTTCTTCATTGCGCCCAATGTCTTCCCAAATGCCCAGAATTTTCCATTAAACAGTGGCAGAAGGCATGAGAAAACACTTAAATAGAATTCGGAAACACAATTAAAACAAAGGAATCATTGGACCAATGTGCTACAGAAATGGGAGGTTAAGGTTGAAGGACAAATATGTTAATCGTGTCGCATCACTGTTCGGCTACAAAGTTTCTGCATGTCAAGGAAAGAGATTTTTTGTTATCGTTACTTACAACTCGTCTGGACAATTAATGGGTTGCGAGAGACGGAAACCATCGCTTAGATATGGTGTTAACTCGAATATATCGACTTCTTCGAACGGTGTTAAGGCCAGCGTAGCCAATTCCCAGAATAAAACACCCAAACTCCAGACATCTGTCTGCGTATTGTAGAAGCTCTTTTGTTGTAGCGATTCCAAAGCCATCCATTTTAGTGGACGATTTTCATTATCGCATAAGCAATGATAGTCATCGGGAAAGAGATCACGCGACAAGGCGTTATCACATATTTTAACATAGGAATCAATATCCAGGCTGCAGTGAAATAACAATCACTTTGATAGCATCATCTTGTTCTTCTTCTCTTTTTTCTTTTTTTTTTTTCTTTCTTTAGAATATGCACTACTTACTAGCAATTTCTGGTCGCTATATCTTTATGTATAATCCCCACCGAGTGCAGATGGGCTAAACCTTTAGTAACATGTAAACCGAATTCCACCAACTGGCGAGTGCTAAGCGGTGTATTCATTTCGCGCGATTTCTGCAGAAATCTATAAAAGCAGGGAGAAAGAGGGAGGGTTTGCATTAAAATTTAAAAATATTTCCTTTTTTGTGGAAAAAATTTACATTTTTAAATTTCCTTTACAGGGATAAGGATATGCTATTTCGGGCGGTCCCGGTAATTCGGTATTGGCCAACATAGGAGCCAATATGTTTTGATGACCCACTCCAATAAGCATTGAAGAATCTTGCAGCAAGCAAGCGACTTGTGTTAAAGAAGCTCCATCTACTACGGTTTTGATCAGAACATCGCATGCGTCCGCTAATTTACCGCCATATATACGACCGTACGTGCCTTCCTTGATTAGGTGTTCAGATAGCAAAGTGCCCGGCTGCACATTGGGTATACGGCGCATTTTCTCCTTAGGATCACCTGAACTGCCGCCGGCCGTACTAGCCCCACCAAATATACTGCCATTGCCCCGACTCGACTTCGGTGTAGACATGCTATACGCCTGAAATTAGTAAGAGCCCAAATACTTATATCATAGGGAAAAATTAATGAAAATAAATTTTCTTAACAAATTTATTAGCTTCTCTTTTTTATCATACAGTTGCAGAGCATAAAAATCCACTTAGACAGGCTTACAATAAATCTCTCTTCCCCTCACATATCCATAATTGTAAATCCTTGTCAAATTAAAAGATATCATCAATTAGATTGAATAGTTATAGGGGAAAGTGAGTATATACCGTACAAATGTATGCATGTACGCGCACACCCACACACACATACAGTCGCATGTCCGTAACCGTATTCAGGCACACGTACAGAGCAAGATTGCAACACTTGCTCTATTACCCTTGACATAACACAATGAAGAGTTAATTTTCAGTTTTCTCTCACTGCCGTTTCTCTCTATTTCTACCCTTTTTTTATACCCTACACTACTTGTGGTAAGAGCGTATTAGGTTTGTACCGATGAATGCATTGTTGATGATGAAAGGATGAAATTTGGTACGCGGGCATCTTTTGGCCTCGCGACTCATGCTTGAAAAAATCGTTATGTAAACAAAACCTTTTCATTTTTAATATTTCCGATGAAATGGGAATGTAGGAAATTTGGATATGTTGGAGCCGTTTTCTGATCCGTTTGTTGTAAAATGTTTCGCTAAAACGAGAAGCCTTCATGTGGCAATAAGTTGTGTTATTTGCTATCTAAAAATAAACATTTTCGGACTTCCTCGCATTTAAGGAGAGGCAAGCCCCTTTATGGTAACGTGGTCCAATTTTGATCTTCTTATGATGCAAGTTGGCCCAGAATAGAGATTTAAAATACAACTTTGCTGCGATGTATAGACTGCGGGTCATATGGACTTAATTTTAAACTTCCTCGCATATCGTGGTTCGCATAAGTAAGGCAAGTCTTTGTATGACCACAAGTTCGTCTTTTTGATTATTTTGTGATGAAAAACAAAAATGCTTTAATACTTTTGCATCATATCGATCTCTTGTCGGGCCCCTTGGTATATAAGAATTCTTATGGTATAATACTCACATTGAAGTAGGGCGTTGACTTCGTTGGGATATAACCTTTTAACTTGTCATTATTGTCTTTTTATCTCTTTCTCTTGCTTACTAGATAGTGAAGAGCATAAAAGAAACCACAATTCAACTTACGCTTAACTAGCTTGCTGGACTGGCAACAATGTCTGTATTTGATTTGGTCAAGTGATGATAGTATGAGACAAAAATGAGCACTTCAATATATTACTTCATAAATCATTTTGACTATAAAACTAACCAAGCTAGCCAATAGTCAGAACGAGTTGTAATCATTTCTCTTATATAGATATATGTACGTTTACACATAAAGACGCACATGTAAACCGTAAGGTATACGGTCGGACAACATGACTGAGGGAATGTTGTGTGGACGAATGGTAAGCGGATGCAATAAAACTACAAAGGCGGAAGTCGCGAGTGCATGACCAGTAAGCCCGGTTAGTCAGTCAGTAATCAGCGAAATTGCTGCGCGACGTACACAAGTCTCTCTTATATAAGTATAGTTGCAGTAGCTATAGCTATAGCGGTAGCAGGACATCATTTTATTTATCGAGTGCAAGTCGCCTCGCGTCACTTCAATTTCATTTCGTTGCATTTATTAAAGACTCCACGACCGCAATATGGACAATTTATTTGTGTGAGGCCACAAATTGCTGAGCGAATCCGCCTGTCGAGTTGAAAGTTTTTTCATTTCATTATTCTCTTTGTTTTTTGGTTTTGTTCTATGTGTTGCTGACTGTCATTGCTGTTGTTCGCATGTAGGGACGATGATAATAATAATAAAAATAAGAAATCAAAAAATTTATCGTCATTTTCCTTCCACCCTTGACTTCTCTGTGCTTCAAAATTAAAAACAAAAAAAAAGTTTTCAACAGTTCTCTTGGCGTTGATGTTACTTTTGTTGAATAATTTCAGTTTTGATGTTATTGCTGTTGTTGTTATTATTGTTGTTGTCTTTGTCCTTTTTTTGTTTTTGTGTTTTGTGTTCGCTGGCTGACTATATTTGCGCTCGTTATTGTTGGCAACTTTCAACTTATAATAATGTTGCCAACTGCGCCCTGCATGCTGGTGTTGCTGTTGCTGTTTTGTTAATGCTACCACCTACTGAGCAGAGAGGGCCTAACGTGACCAGAACCGTGTGTTACAAAAGAAAATTTCAATTAAAATGAAACAATACCTACAATACGGGACAGGCAGCCTTTTGTGTCAAACACACACATACACACAAATGCACGCATGCAGGCTCAATGTATATATATATATATATATATATATATAAATATGTATATATGTGTACATGTACAGGCCATTACGCGCCCATTCATTCAGCTGGTGATAAATCTTTGTCGCCAAATAAATGCCATCCAATGCTTTGTTCCACGACTCAGTTTTACTCGTCTGTAAGTATATGTTTGCTTCTTGCTTTACGCAAGAGTGTTCTTATGTCTTTGTGTATAGATACTTTGTCTCTCTCCCTCTTTTAACACGAACGAAATTGGAAACCTTTCCCTGCGGTACTAACGCGACGTTCAACTGTAGCGTAATTAAAACTTTGACTAACGATGATAACCAAAACAATAACAACAACAATAACATTAACTATAACCACACCAACAGCAACAATAACAACAACACAAAGTTGCTATCAGTCGAGCAAGTAGATATACGGCCAGCAGCAACAGCAATAACAGAATTCGCCCAGATGTGCCATCCGATTGTGAATTGTGTAGCCCTGGTGATGACTTGTGCTGCGGTATTGTAAAACACCGTTGTTTGTGTGCAACCTTATGCATAAATATATATATATATATATATATATATATATATATATATATGTGTGTGTGTGTTTGGTGAAAACTGTTGCTGTTGTTGGCTGGCGAAATCTCTGCTTTATCTTTAACACACACTCAACATAAGACATAAAGTTTCACCTCATTTCTCTCCCCATTTTCGTCGACTTTGGACTCGTTGTTGATTTTTTTCCGTTTTTGGTTTTTGTTTAAGTTTATGATGATTTTTAATGGAGTTATATATAACCACAAAAAATATGCTAATGCTGTGATACTTGAAGGAATTGCTACTAATTAGAAAACTGATTATAGAAGATTTGATGTCATAATGACAATGTTTTCCCTAATGTTGAATGCTCTATCACTGCAACTAGCTGTTAGTGTTTCTCCCATAACGAGAACGATGACGACACCAAGAACAACAAGAACAACAAGAACAGTCTCTACAAGGTTGGCGACGATGATGATGAAGATAAATACATATTTCCTGCAAAAAGCGCACACACACATAGATTGCAAAGATTTATCAATAATTTCTAAAGATTTGCTGTGACAGGGTGAGGTTAGAGGATGTGATAAATTGTAATCTCTGAGTATCTTTAGTGCTGCTGCTTCGTTGTGTTTTTGTGAATTTATGTAGAATATGTGCACCACGTGTCAAATGTTGCTACAAACATGTCTTTAAATTCCTCTTATTATTGTTGTCGCTGTATATGCTGTTGTTGTTGCTGTTGTGACACATCAAATGACACATCATATAAATACACATAGAGCAGCATCATCAACGGCGACAAACATGTACAAACACACACCATCTTTGCTCATCCCTTAGTTTATTCACTACTGCTCATACATAGTCTTAATGATTCTCTTCGTTCGATTTGTGCATGTTTTATCCATTGTCATAGTAACATTAGCAACGGTATATATCACTATGTACGGTTGTATGATTAACAGTCTGTGTCTTATACTATTTACGTTTGCTTGCGACTGTAAGTGACACACGCTTATCAAAAATCAAATCAAGTCACCCTGTCTGCCTTCGTATCTGTCTGTCTCTTTGCGCCATCAAAACCAAGAGAAGCACAAATCGTAACAAACACCAAACACACAAGAGGAATATCACTTTGATTAAAGTCTACTGATATTGAAGTATGTTATGGTATGCTTTTATAGAATAACTTTTCACATAATTTCATGAATGCAGCATTAGCTAAATTAGTAGATTTTCATTAAAGTTTGAAATGATTGCAAATTCATTCTTTTACCCTAAGGAAGTTGCTTCTTAATTACAAGATCAATAATATTCATCTTGGAATTATCATAAGCTTTAAAGCAGAGAGAAAGAAAGAGAAAGAGAATGCTTTTCAAAGTAAGCAATCTTCTTAACTCGTCTTAGCTCGTTGACAATCTATTCCAGTTACGTTTTCAGACTGGCAACAGACAAGACGGTCTCGAAACGTTTCGTGATATTTTACTCTAAAGAACTAAGTGAGTAGTGTTAATTTTCTTTTCTTAATGAAAGAGAAGTATTCGTGGGAACGGGTATACAAGGGAGGCCAAAAAATTGGCCCTTCCGATCCTAACTCAGAAGATCAAAATACTATTACTCAGTGATTTTCGTCGAGGAATTTTCAAAGTTAGAATTTCATTTCATAAAACGGCGCTACATGGGGAGTGGGCGAGAAACTGGCCCGTTTCAAATTATTTGCAATGGCGCCCATTGCTGGGCTTAAATATCTTAGTGTGCGCAATTTCATGAGGAAATTTCGAAAATTTCGATTAATGTCGGAGTAGACGGAAGGACAGACAGAATCTATCTTTGGGTCAAAACACATCAGTGTTTCGAATCTTGTCTAGAAATCCCGAAACCGGCGACCTATAGAACAGACACGTAAATACGCGGACAGACATCAGACAAAGTTAGATAGATTGAGAAAATGAATCGCAGATGTTCGGTATCAGCCCTTCTGGATACTGTATACATCCGCACAAACGTAATCTATTCTTCTATGAAAAGTTGTGTAAGGTAGAGCAAACGCAACATTGCATTCTTTAAGACTATTACAAAACTTGTACACACATAATGGACGTCCACATGAAAATCATCTAATTTTTTGGGAAACGAAATTCCTTAAAATGTTGGAAGCAAATACAGTCTTGTGATGTTTTACCTGGTGACGTCATAAAGTAAAGTGAACTTATGCAGCTAGCGATAGAGAAAAGATTAACAACAATTCGAAGAAAATTTGACCGGACTGACAAAAACAAAGAAAGTCAAAGTTAAATGTGATATTAATGTTTATAAAAGCAGAGCAGTTGCTGATGGCAAACATAGTTGAATCGTGATATTCGGAGGAAAAAGAACATAGCAGAAGAAGCAATGAAACGTTTCAAATGCCAGTTCCTGGAAATGTAAATAGCATCTGCACTATTCTAAAACTCACGATTCAGTGGTACAAACTTAGTAAAAAGAATGTTAAATAGCGAAAGGGCATTTTATGCAACGATATTATCAACGGAAATCGTAAAGTGCATAATGCGAACAAGATGACCTTATGTAAGGCTGTTCTTCAATTGATTACATTTATTACGGTACATGCTTGGTCGGCATACGACGTTGATTGTGTACCAATGGCTTTAAAGAGTTCCGAATATGCCGTAATAAAAAACTGAAAGAATTATTGCAAACGTTGCAAACAAAAATTTTTAAATTATAAAAATAAATCCAGAGTAAATTATTCTAAGAACACTCTTCTTGTAAACCGTAATACATAAACTATCTTGGAAGCCAACATTGCATCTAAATAATTCATTTGTAGATTTGTTGTCATCACGTCAATCAAATGTATTGCATGAGTTCTAATGTTCCATTATTTGCTTGGGTGTTGTCGTAATACTCTTTCATTGGTATGTTAATTTACCTTTTTCTACAATAACACAAAACTTACTGCGTAATGATTACATTTTTTAGTCATGTCTTGCACTTTCCTACTTTCTTGCGCTAACGTAACAAAACACTCAAAAAAGGGCGTAGACCTTAAAAAACGTACTATATTTCCTAAAGTGATAGGAACTTGCTGGCACGCATCAACAAAGGATGAAGTGTCCATTCATTTTGTCAAGACGTTTGCAACGCCTAGAAGGAAGCTTCGGAGAAGCCGGAAAGTACACACTTTCTTGATCAGCTTTAAATTCTGAACGGACTTAAACATGTCCACCTGTCCATCTGTTCGTCTGACCGTCTGTCTTGTTGTCCATCCGTGTGTCTGTCCGTCTGTGTAATGTTTCTTACCCTAGTCGCAAAAATGAAGCAATCGACTTCAAATTTGGGAAAAAAATTGGAACTTCTTGCACGCAGATTGACATTGAAAATGGGCCAAGTCTGTCAAAGGGCACGGTTAGAGTGCCACGTAAACTGAGAATGCCTCTGTTTTTGAAAAGGATTTAAAGATTGGTTTGTTGCTCGTTACTCATAAACTACAGCAGATAAATTCACAAAAACTTGAGCGTCTGTTCTACGGACAATGCTGTCGTACCTCTACAGCAATAAGAATAATTAGTTACACTTATCCAGTGCCATAGTGTTTCAGAACTAAATTTTTTTTTAATACTTTTATAACGCGTAGAAGCAAGCTTCAAAAATGACACAAAGTACATGAATTCTTGGCCAGTTTCGTGTGTCTGTCTGTCTGTCTGCCCAACCATGTAGTACCTTTGGTAAGCATTGTCCTGTTCGCAAAAGTGACGATATCGCCTAAAAGTTTGCAGAAGAACTTGGAAGTGTCTAAGAATAGGTCCACAACGCGCACCCGCCTGTGGGACAATAAGTTTTACTTGGAAAATAAAAAAAAATCAGCTGCGCCCTTGCGATATTATAGAGCTGGATGAATACTTAATTCTTTTCGTTTCTTTTTTTTTCTTTGTGGGATAACGGTGATACGTATAAAGGATTCGATCACTACCGAGTATAATTTTCTTATTTTTGTTTCTATGGCATTACTTCCTAATTTTCGATGTGCGAGAAATTTTTATTATTGATAAGCCGTTTATATAATCGTTTACTGTTTGTACCTCTTGCTTTTGTCTGTTTGTAAGAATGTTGGACAGAACGAAAAAGTAGTGCAGATATCGAAAAGAAATATTGCTCGTCCTAAAGGTATTGCGTAGTCCGTACCATACAAGATATGGCTCTTGTCACTTTACTGAACATAGCCATCTCCAGCGTTTAAACGCTGGCAGCCTAGGTTGCTTTCATAATTACTTACTCAGGCATTTCTTACGTCTGGCAATTACAGGCAATTCACATGAGTTGAGTTGACCGGGTTGAGATACCGAGCGTTAAGTATTTTTGCCTGTCTGCGTGCCCTCTATTGAAATTACAATTGCGGACTGAAAGGATTGGCTAGAAGAACAAAACTTCAATTTTTTCAAACCAATTATTTCTTAACATTTCGGGTCTTCTTTTAAAGGGCAGGCGAGTAAGTGTTCTTTTCAAGGTCATAGACAACGGGATGTGAACTTTGAAACTATCTACTCAGCTCGGCCATTAATACATAATAGTAATCTCCTGCTAAAAACATGCCGGGTTGGCGATGATCTCCAAAATGCACGAAATGAAGTCCCACAGACGAAAAACATGACGTAAGTCAAAGCGTGGCAAAAAGCCGCCTAGAGTAGCGATACAACTATACAAGGTTTAATTTACAATTCGGTATAAATACGTAGATCATCGTAAGAGTTTTCAAGCATTGCTTAGTTGTAAAAGTTGAAGTATGTACTCGTATATGCGTCGATACGTATTCACAACTCATTCTATCATTTTGGACATGCACTTGTTGTTTAACAGTTAATTGACCAAGTAGGTGTGGATGTGAAAAAATGGCTATCATTAAGTAACGGTTTCTAAAAGACAGCACGCCTACACAAATTAAAGACAAGTTGGACACAAGTCTTTATAATGTTCTACTTTAGTGTTCCATACAATCATAGGAGCACAGTTATTTCTGTAGCGATTGAACCATGTGCTCGAAAATGCCTTGACACTCGCTCTGTAATATTTATGGAAGTGCTCAGAGTCAGCTATGCCATGTAGAATATTACGAACGAAGGATGTGTTTAGAATTATTCGTCTGCTTTCTAGAGTGGGTAACTTTAATGAAATGTTAAACGATCTCTGTATAGTGGACCGTTTGTTGAGTGTTCCGGTGCAGCTGGTTCTCGTGGTAAAAAAGAATGACTGACACACCTGTCGTCTGCAAATGGATGGATATTATTTTCTGTCGCAGCGCGAAGGAGAAAGAACAGAATCTACGTGCTTTGAAGGACTTCTTGTGACCAATCCAGACTCCGAGCTCAGTAATTAAAGTTGGTTATGTATTTGCTCGTTATTGATATTATCAGGTTTGTTGAAAGCGTTGGCTCGGTAAAAAAACCATGGGCTTCTATTTGTTAATATTAATAATAGCAAGATTAGTGTTGCGTCATTTGTAAACATTGTCAAAATCTTCATGGTAATGGACGTGG
>CCAG010008871.1:0-32043 GCA_001077435.1 Glossina morsitans morsitans | reverse complement strand
AAACCATGTGCTCGAAAATGCCTTGACACTCGCTCTGTAATATTTATGGAAGTGCTCAGAGTCAGCTATGCCATGTAGAAGATTACGAACGAAGGATGTGTTTAGAATTATTCGTCTGCTTTCTAGAGTGGGTAACTTTAATGAAATGTTAAACGATCTCTGTATAGTGGACCGTTTGTTGAGTGTTCCGGTGCAGCTGGTTCTCGTGGTAAAAAAGAATGACTGACACACCTGTCGTCTGCAAATGGATGGATATTATTTTCTGTCGCAGCGCGAAGGAGAAAGAACAGAATCTACGTGCTTTGAAGGACATCTTGTGACCAATCCAGACTCCGAGCTCAGTAATTAAAGTTGGTTATGTATTTGCTCGTTATTGATATTATCAGGTTTGTTGAAAGCGTTGGCTCGGTAAAAAAACCATGGGCTTCTATTTGTTAATATTAATAATAGCAAGATTAGTGTTGCGTCATTTGTAAACATTGTCAAAATCTTCCTGATAGTGGACGTGGGCTTGGCTATTATTCGATCTGCAGATAACTGGAGCATCATCAGCATAACACACGAGAACGTTTTAAGACATTTAGTAAGCAATTTATAAACAAGACAAAAAAAAGGGCCAAGAACACTACCTTGAGAAACACGAAAGGGTATGACGATGTCCTTAGGGGATGCATTATTAAACGGTTTTTTTTATATATGAGAATTGCAGGACAAGTGATCGATCAACTGAAGATTGAAAAAAGAAGTTATAAAAGTTCACTTGCGGCGGCATTGATACTTCGCTTGATTTTTCGTATCTCTACGACAACGAGCGTTGGCGACATTGTACGCACGATTGCGTAGCAACCAACTGTGAAAACTTGTTTATCGTTTAATAAGATCTAAGTAAGAAACTCTTTACTTAATGTCGTTACTCTTTCGCACCTTCTCTCCCTTTCTAATGCCACTTTTATGTAATAATAACATGTTATGAGAAATTTTAAATTTGCTGACTTCATTGCCTGTCATGTTCAGCGCCGTTAGTTAACAGGAATCCTGTCTATATATTCCGAACTTCCTTGATTACTTATTACGGTGCATTTTTGAAAAGTTTAAAGAAAGTTACGCACTGTAAAGTTCATGTCACTTGTAACGAAAAAGATTAAATGATTTTCTTCTTGTTTTTTTCTTTCTTTGTTTTCTGTTTCTTTTTCGCTTACTAGCATTGATTTATTCAAAAATTACAAATAAGCGCCGTCTATGGAAGAATTTCTAAGGAAATGTTTTCAAAATGAATTTTTTCACTTTCTTGTTGTACTGTCTGTTGCCTTTAAGGAACACGTACAAATTTGTGCATTGTAATTAAGTGATTTGATGAAATAGTGTTGCTCGGTAACAACGCCATTATGCATATATCTTATACATATCTTTATACATATCGACATATATGTGGGTATATATGCACATTTCTCTATGATAACTATCGTTAAAGTACACGAAAGTTTTTTGCACTGAATCAGCATAAAATTTTTCAAATATCAAACGTAAATAAAAGTTTGTTGTTGACTAACTAACGCACAGCGGAATTGAAGGGCTGACAGGGGCTGCGGGGAGCGCATACGGAACGCTTACATAAATTATGCTTTGCTTATTTTGTCTGTCGTGTCACGAATCTGAGTCGAGATCTGAACAACTTTATAATTTTATATGTCTAAGCATCTCTGCAGGCGGGAAGTCTCAAAAAACGAGCAAAAAGGTGAGTTAAGTAGAGAGAAACTGAGGAGGCATTCGGCAGGGGAGAGGGGGGCTAGATTGATGTAGGAAGATCAACCAAGCGAACAATTATCTTTCAATTTGTTGTCGAATTTAAGGAAAATTGTTGAAGAAAATTTCTTCTTAGAAATTTTTCCTTTGAAGTCGTCTAAATAATTGCAAAGGTATGTGCGATAGAAGAGTGAAGTGAAAATTGAAAGGTGAAGGTGTTTCAATGCAAAAAAAGAAAAGCTTTTTACTTTTAATGCGGTGTTAAACGAGTGGAATATTACTCTTTAGCAAAAAACAAAAAAAAAAAAAATAAAATATTTTGGTGTGTGTTGAGTGTGGCGTGATATGTAAATTAAGGAAAAAACTTTTTTTTTTTATTTCTATTGTAATTTATGTTAATTTCACTGCTGTCGCTAAACAATAATAGCCCGCAAATATGCTGCCGACATGAAAATTTCATTTAAAATTTTTGCTTTCAGAAAGGATTCACAAGAGCCTCATATACAGTATATGCAAATAACTGTAATAGGGAAGTAATTTTTGGGAGTTTTATTAAAAAACAAATTAATATGTTTTTTTTTTTTTAAGAACAATTCTAAATTTTGTAACAGATCATTTTAAAATATTTAAAAAAAAGTTTTGAAAAATTTCAAAAATTGCATATAAATTTGTAACGAAAGATTTACGCATAAAATGCGAGTGGAGAGCAAAAAAAAGAAAAAAGCCGTCGAGCATAATAGACTTTTCAATACCCTGCATGTGAATATCCTACGTGTAATACAAGACTTTATTTTTCTTCGCCATAAAACAACAAAAATTCTTAGCACAAAAGCATCTACTTCTCATGAGACCCCACCTCGTTTATATGCCAAATCACTAAACAGCGCTGATTTCTATTATGAAGTCCTGAAGGTTAGGTCTTGTTCTTACATCGAGGGTCCTTAAATAAGTGTTTATTTTTGGTAAATTTGCAATGAAAGCTAACCGGCGAAAGCTATCAATTTTCTTGTATTTTAGATACTGATTGCTGCCGTTTTACAAAAGTCAAACCCGGAACACCAACTCTTGCTCCTTGTACAAATAAATTTGATCTTATTTCTTCAATGTCACGAAAAGTTCTTGGTGGATAAGGGTGTTGTGAGTTCAGTAAGCCAGATTGAGGTAAACCAGTGCTCAACATAATCCCAGAGTAAAAAGTTCAAGAAATTTACGTCGCAAGTTCTTTGTGCCAAGCTCACATAGGCATTTTTGTAGATCACACAATCGCTGAACTTTTCTCCCAATAAATTGATTTTACCACGAAATTTGTGCCATGTTGCACCATTTTGGTCAAGCCACATATCGTCCAAGTCGAAATCATATGATTTTTGTCACAAAAAATCAGTCATCACTTTTCTCCAGCTTTTCCAGCGGGTTAACTCTAATTTGTGAAGTTTTAATTGTGAAGTGCTAACTAACTACGAGTTCTGTCCCACATGCACGAAATCTTGAGTTCATTGTTTTCGTACTAAGTTTCATCCATTTCTATATACTGTATAACTGGATATGTATTGTATTCCATAAATAAGGTCAAGGTACTTGTGGGTAGTTTGGCTTCCTAGTTATAGATGCCATGTTGATCTCTTCGAGTCTGTTCTTGATGTTTGCTATGCGAGATTTGGGATGCAATTCTAAGCTACATCTTCCACTGTTTATTAATAGGTTGAAGCTCATTGACTTGCCCACGCTTGAAAAAAGTCGTGAAATGTTTATTTGCGCTTACTTTTGGAACCACGAAATGGTTGACCCTATGTTTTATGAAAAGGATTCCACAAGGAGATGGAAAAAGTTTAAAATGTGGTCCCATTTTATCCAATTTCTCTTTCCAAAATGTTATTTTGCACCAATTTTTGAAAAAAGGTTTTCGGATAACAATTTTTTTGAAAATAGAGTCTTATGTGAGTAGTTTTATATGCTCGTTGACGTCGTTCGATCCATCACATTTTCAATACTTTTCAGCGTTATGCCTAAATATGTCGATGTAGGAAATTTCATAAAAACAATTCGTAAATTACCACTTACATCCGTTCAGATGTCAGAAAGACGGAAGGACAGGCATGCCTAAATCGATTCTAAATCGGTTGCCTTAATAAAAAGGTGGGTTTACTTCAAGTCCTTCTGGGATTTGTGTACAGCCAGACAAATTTTGCATGCCTTTATGTTAATGTAGGCCATAAGTAATAAATACCTAAGAGCACTTCTGTTAAGTGAACTCATTGGAAATGTTTATTATTTTTGATGAGGAAAATTCAATGTTTTACGGATCTATAAGTGACCTCTACATAGTCAAGAGCAAGAGGAATAGATTTTAAATGAGAGGCAAACGCAAGCGAAAACGCAAGTTGTTTCTTGGAATTCTCCGACAAAATTGTGTATTACGTAGGAGTGACTGATGATGGCAATGCGAAATTGAATCGAATTTTCGACACTTCACACACCAGGCAATCAAGTAGCAATTGTCGCAAGTATATCAAGTTTCAGTTCGTACATTATGCAATGCACAACGAGTTTAAATAGGATCGAAGCTCTTCGATTCGCAAAACGATGCTACTGGAAGTAGAAAGCAATGAGGTCATAACAAGGTGATAAACCTCGCTGGGGACTAACTATTGTTTATGTTCATTGCGAAAGGAACACCCGATAAAGAAAATTGTAAGGCTTTTCTTCCAAACGAATTGGACTTTTTATATATACACCTAGATCGCCTTTTACACGTTCCCAAGGAATCCGTGTTAAAAAATGCTCGTAAGAAAAGGTGTTGTCTAAATGGAAAGATAGCATATGCAATGTTTCAAGGCCAAAAAAAAGCAACTAAAAACGAATATTAAAGAGTTCTTGTTAGAGTTCACTTAAAAATTTAGTTCGCGTTTACACATTCAAATTCATTAAATATATTATAAAAAATAAATTATACTTTGAAACACCAAACTAAATTGCGTGAAAAATACACTATGTCTTGATTCTATGCATAATTCGGGGAATTGCACTCATATACGCATGCAACCGACATAATCTCATTGAATTATGGAAAATATAGCGTGCTGTTGCGATGCATATTTGTGAGGAGTGCCAATGAAATATTCATAGAAACATGAAAAATAAAAATTCATCGGAAAAATTCATTGAAAAAAGTCATAAAAATAATTCATGGAATATTGAAATTCGTGTTAAAACAAAACAATTCGTGCAAAAAGATAATTAGGTGCATGCATATGTTATACATATGTACTTATGTATTTATTTATATATACATATAACGTTATATTGTGCCCTCAAATAGAAATCGCAAGTTCAAGAGATTTTAAGACCCACTGCTGACTTATATACGATGTACAAGTACGAGTTAAGTACACATTCCCTGGAAATGGATTGAACATCGTGTGGTATATATCGAATTTTAGGTCGTTGTTGTTCGGCATTTGCTGTACATGTGTTCAGTATTTTTTCGCTAATTGCGTAAACAAAGACCGATGTCTTTATTCAGCTTCAACTTTATTCATGTATGAAAGTTTCCAGATGATAGGGCTTAAGGCTGCAGTCTTACTTAGTTACATCCCATCAGTTAAGACTCAATCGTCGATCCCCGATATTTAAAAACAAAATAAATACTGAATGAAAATGATACTAAAACGAAAGCTAATAATAAATTAAAATATAAAAAAAATTATAAACAAAACTTTAATTAAACTTAAATTTATTACTTTAATGCAAAATAAATTTAAGAAATATTTTAAAATATAATAAATAAAAATATAACAAGAAATTTAAGAAAATAATAAATACTAATACAAAAAGAAATTAAAAGAGCTTTTATCCGCCTGAGTGGCCGAGTAAGCAAGAGTCTCGACTAGCAATTGAATGGTCGTGTGTTCAAACCTCAAGTGCGGTAGAGTTTTTAATAATAATAAAAATAATATTAATAAAAACCAAAAAAATAAAGCCGAAAACCCTAGATGCTAGTGCTTTAAGATTTTAGTCTTAGAATTTATCCTCTGGCTAAATTTATATAATAATAATAATAATAATAATAATAATAATAATAATATTAAAAAAGCTTTTAAATAAAATAAAATAAATTATCAAAAATTTAAATAAAAAAATAAAAAATTAAAAAAAAAATCAATATTAAGTAATTAAAAGAAAAGTGCAAAAGAGAAGGCAAAATCACTTATATAACGAATAAAACATAATTTCTCTTAAATAAGGTAAATGCTGTACTGTCAGAGCTTCAGAGCTTGGCCTCGAAATGCATTTTTTATGCTCGTTTATTATATTAGAAAATGTGTTTGATCTTTAAAATGGAAAAACGAATAAAAACTTTTTGCTAATAAATATTTTAATAACAGTTGAACATAGGAAGCATAAAAATAACCTAAAACTAAAATAATAATAATAAAAAAAAAACACAACAAAAATATCAGAAAAAAGAAATGTTATCAACTAATGGAAATTTGTCGCTATCTCACCTTGTCTCCGTATCTATACGGATACCTTGTCTTGACAAAGTGCAAACAAACATCACACAAATGCACACAAAATATATATGAGAGCATATGAGCGCACACAAAACGAACAGTACAAACACATACAAATATCAGCAACTTTATAAATAATGCAAATGAAAACAAAGTGTTTTCCAACAAGCAAAAGGAAAAACTTAAAAAACATTAAAAAAAAAAAAATATAAGTGAAAGTGGTTTTGATGATAATCAAGACGAATTTTGCAAGCCGTACGCTATTCCAGAAGGTTATACAAAAAAAAAAAAAAAAAAAACAACACAAAAGGAAAGGAAAAGAAAGAAACAAAAAATGGTAATCAACTGTAGTTATATATATGTATGTATATATAGATCTAAAGAAAATAAATTCTTTGGCAGTGGATTTGCATATGAAAGAAATGCAAAATATCAAAGAAGAAGAAAAATATTGAAAAATTCGAATAAAGCTGACGCTGGCGAAATAAACTTGCGTCTCTTTTTTAAAAGATTCGTTTACCTGCGCACTAGCATTGCCACCGATTGCTCCTCTACAAAGTATCACAAGCTTTTCTTATAAATTTAACATACATTTTTTTGGTGTCGGGGCACAAAAATAAATGAAACTAAAAAGTAAAATAACAATTGCATGCATGTGTGTGCTCATGTTTCTCTGTACAAGACAATTGTACACATTTACATAAACACATACCTATGCGAATAAATATTTACATTAGCCTTTTATGTATATGCTTATGCAAGAGTTAATGCACACAAACACGCTTATATAACAGCACACTAACATAAATATGTACATATTGCATACTTTACATATTTACATATATAGTGCATTTAATATTCATGTACTACAGGAATTTGTTAAGAGAGAAGCCGTGGTTGGTGCACACATATACGCATATCTATATATTTATGTTCGCGTATATATAAATACATATACACACTTAAAACTGCGGAAGCATATGCATATATATATATATATATAAATGGATGTTACAATTGCGTCGGATTGCAGCCAAACTAACTGAGCGGCAATCAAGCAGTTATAATAACAACTATCGAAACAGCGACAACAACAATTACAACAAGAAAAGCAGCGACGAGAGAAACCAGATATTGTGACAGTTGTCGAAAAGTTGACACTTTGAAAATGAGGTCAAATAACTGCCTAGGAAGAATGGTATAAAATACAAAAAAAAAAAAAAAAACAGCAATAACAAAAACCACAACAACAACGCCAGCTACAGACAGTTACAACTCCTAGTGGCAGATTAAAAAAGAAAAAAAAAAAATGAAATAAAATGCAAATGAAATTTTTGCGGTTTTTGAACGGCAACCAAAAGCTGACTGCCTTAACACCATCATCTTCATTTTCTTTATCATCATCGTCGTCATCATCATCTTCATTAACATTATTACCAATAGCTTCATTACGACCGTCATCAACATTGTTGTCAAAATTAAGGAAAAAAAAATTGCAATAATAAAAACAACACTTGACAGCAATTCTTGGCTTATAGTAGCAATGTATACAAGTACATAATGCAGAGCGCATAATAGATGTCTTACATACAAAAATGCGCACACATACGCACATACCTCCATAGATATGATAATAACTTTAAGAACGCAAGCAGCAAACGAGTGAATAAGAAAAAGCAAAATAAATACAACACAACATGCGTGTGAATAATTCCATCCGAGTCTCGGCATTGATTGACTAATTGTCGTCAGGTGTTTAATTATGAAAGAGAGTTAATTAAAAGGTGTCATCATTCTGGGGTCAGATTTTAACGAGAACCAGAACAGAAATGTTACTTCTAATAATATGCTTTATCCGATATATACGAACAATGACATATACATGCAGATGAACATACTTTCAAACAAACGTACATATATATATATATACATGAACATAGAAACATGCCTGATTATGGCCATACACGTTTACACGTTTATAGAAAAATACTTAAACGTTTGTCGTAAAGGATTGTAGAAGCACTATATCGCGCACCTTTATTACTTACTTACTTACTTATTTACATATACATATATGCAGACTTACTCAAATTAAGTAATTACCGTTAAGCCTCAAACTAATATACAAGAAAGAGAGAATGTACCTTTGGAATTATTATTCAATCCTTTGTGTGCACGTGACAGAAAGTAGTATTACAAGTAAATTTATATCTTTCATATATATATATATATATGTATACGCATGTATGAACCTTAGCTATTACATTTCCTTATAAGTTATAATTTCACTATACTTGTATTTTAAATGACTCCACTTCTTATTTGTTACAATTAAAATCAATTTTCCTTAAATTGCTGGCAATTTGCATATATAAAACACACACACACACACGCACACACACACACACACACACATACACACACGAATAAAGATACATACATCCATACACAGGCATATATATATATATACAACAAGCAGTATGAATATGAATGACTCCGGTATCTAGTTTTACATATGTACATACATGAATACAAATGCATGTATTTTGTGTCTGCTGTTGATTATTATTGTTATGGCAGTCATTATAAAGTAAACGAAGTTGAAGCAAGGGAGGGTGTATGAAGAAAAGAGAAAATCATGTAAAAAGTTGCTGATACTGTAAGTGTTGTGCAAGACTAACGTATTCCGTCCGTTAAATGGCAGCTAACGTAAAGAGCAAAAATTACTTATTTAAAAAAGATTACTATGAAAAGTCTTTCACTTTTCTTGTTGTTTATTCTTCTTCTTATTTTTTTTTTAATGTGACCAATTATAAGATTTTCTTAAATTTACAAAAAGTGATTGGGTAAAGGAATTTTTATTAAAAAAGTTTTTTAATTATAACAAGCAAAAAGTTATATACACCTTGGGGCGAATCGGAGCCATTTTTTTAACTGAATTTATATGAAGCTTTACATTAATCATTTTTTTGCTTTTTTTATTTATATTTCAAGAGTTTTTATGGCCTGATAATCGCTGTTTATGCACTCCTTCAGACGATACGTATATAGACCGATAGGTAATAGGTCAACGAAAAAGTTTGCGGCGTTTGTTCATCTAAACTGAAACATATTTTTGTTAGATTTTAAATAAACTTTATGTGAATTAAATTCATTTTTATGATCCGCACGCACTTGTCATTCTTGTGGTAAAACCATTGTACTCTTGGTGTAAAGCTTCTAATAATTTCCAACTAACAAACGGAAAAAAACGGTTTTCAAAGATGTCTTTTGAAGTCACTTTTTCACTTTAGAGAGATGTACGGACAGACGAAACATGTGGTACTTGGATGGGATAAGATTCGGACAAGATGACAGCCTAGTGGGCGCGTGCTGGGCTGGGCACTCACTGCGGCTATGATCAAGCTAGACTTTACCGCATTTGAGACGTAAATCCGCGAACGTTGATTTAAGAGTCGCAATGTTGAAAACATTTCCATAAAGGGCCCTCAGCATAAGTTCCTCTCCTTCCAGTAATTGATGTTTATTATTTTTATTATGAAATAGAACTGTTATCAATTAAGAACATGGTAGGATGTCACTTATCTGCCATATTTGGAGAAACTCATGAGCCCGTCATCATGATATCGTTACTAAAGCTTTATTTGAATTGTTTCAAACCTTTGTACCATAGTACTAAAATCTGTTACTTACAGTTACACTATTACAGCCTTGCTTCGTTTATTAACACTTGTCGCAGGTTGATATTACAAATCTATATATCAGCTGATATTATAAAATAAGAGCAAAAAAAACAAAACAACACAAACATTCGTTTGCCTCTCATATAACAGGTATTCGACCATTCGACCGTTCGCCGGTATATTAGTCTTTCTCAGCAATATTTTTGTCTTTAATATCTTCTCGTTGTGTAGTTACGTGTACAGTACGTCTGTCCTTCATCATCTTCCCGTCATATACATTACCTTGCATAACCTTATTTTAAGAAGATCATTATAAATTTCATGTATGCAACGCAGTAGAACATTAAATAAAAGAAACGTGTGTTACTCGTATATGTACTTATATCAATTGGAATTCTAGTCAAGCAAACTTATCGCAAGCAAGGTGTTATAATTTTCCAAGCATTATGCAGTGATGAATGTATACGTGCCCTATTGGTCGTGTTCATCCCGACTTTTATCGTGTAATATCTAGGCAGCGCAACGTTGTCAACTTTAGTCATCAATCAATGCCATCTCTTTGCATAGCTTTAAACGAACCGGTTACATTTGATGAAATGCAATACGAACAACAATCGCGACGGGAAATGATATTCAATATAATGATGTCACTAGTTTGTAATGAACTTAGCATGCTATGGTAATGAAACCATTACACTTAATAAGATTCACTATTCGCAGTAAGCATCACTAGTCCATCTAGCTATCGGAATGTTAAAAAAAAAAATTGAAGGTACATTTATCCCTATCAACGCATTAAGGCCACCAATTACGAGAGCTTTGCAAACTTGTACACTTTTTCACGATGTTTTTGTTATTGTGAATACACCTTATTATTAACACGCCTTTGGATTTTGTTAAAAAGCAAAGTAGCGGCTTAAGATTTCCAAGCGGGAAATGAAAATATGAAAATGAAAATATGATCAAATGAAATTTTTAATTTCTTTTCATAAGTTGCAAAATCTTCATTGTATTGAAATCATTTTCTTTATAAATCAAAATGAAATAATTGCAGACGGACCCACCTCTTGTCATATCGATCGATTCAGAATCACATTCTGTCCGTTTTATATTTGTATGTTGAAACTAGACAAGAGAACTTTTGACATATTTTTATAAGATGTGATGTGGTTTGGGCCGACGATGAACGCAACAAAAATTGTTTCGAATTGGAGCACTTTTTCGACCACTTCCCATACGGCTCCTTAGTTTGAAAAGTCGTTATATGAATAAATATAAAGCGTTACGACTAACTGTGTTAAGCAAAGTGGTGTCGAAGACATAATGATCGGCCACGGACGACTCTAATGGTTTTACGCGTTTCTACTGCAAAATTTGAATTCAACTCGCTATTAAGTACCGGGAAAAAATCGCTTAAACAAAATATAAATACAGCATGCTAAACAAAGTCTTATGCAATCGTCCGTTGATCAAAAATCTAAGAATTTGCGTGGCCTTTATAAAAATACGTTCCTACTGGCGTAGGGGTAACAACCTATTTTCATAAGGAGGCAAAGGCACTCGTCTGTCTCAACCTAAATTTCTTAGAGCAAAAGGCAGAAACTGCTTCTGCGAAGATTCTATGGAATTCACCTGGCAACGATACGAAGTTGGCCGTACCATCAAAGCGTATTCGAACACCGGCCATACTAAACTAATAAACAGTGTTCTCTTCTCGTCGTGCGTGCGTCGTCAGAATCCCTCGAACAGCCTTTAATTTAAAGCCTAGCCCTGATCTAGCTTTATTCACAATCTTCAACATGCTAACTGAATTATCTTCTAAATGCCGCCAGTAAATGTTTTCCTTGCTCGTTGAGTTAAAGCTTTGATCATCTACTTCGACAGGTTGTAACGAACAAGTTTTGAAACTTTTTTATAGTTTTTTTTTTAAACTTTTCCAACGTTCAAATTTATATAAATACGATTTTAAGTAAGTATCTTACTTACGGCATCTTCTCTAAGAATGGAGTAAGACTCTATAAATTTTGCTTTATTTAAGAGAATTTCATTTGAAATCCTACTCAGTCACAGTAATGACTTTTTTTAAGTGAGTTATTGGTCTTTGCATACAATTGCATTAGAAGTGAACTTGACTTTATAATTATTTGGTCGTGTCTCCTCCTTAGCCGAACCTAACCAACATGGTCATTATCGTTATCATCATTATTACCATCAGACAATACCAAGCGACACATTATTTGAAATTATTAACGGTGGATATAAAAACATTACAATTTTATTTCAATTGTTGTCTGCAGTATTTTATGAAAGCACATGACATCAATTGTTCTTCTATTCAACAGCCATCATACACACGCATATACACTCTTAGCTAAATACTTAAGCTAACAATAGCTTCACCATTACTGCGAACGAGCACACATCACAAAAACAAACATTGCCTGTTATTCTATACAGTTCAAGTTATTGTTGTTTTATACATACATATATATATATATATATGTATATACATATATGTATACATATTATAGCGTCCCTTATGGCCTTCCCGTATACACTTGATTTCGATTTACCAGCGAAAAAACACATTAAGTGAACTTAATGGGGCGACAACATTTTTAATTAGCACCTGTTGTGTGTGTAGTCATTAACAAAAACAAAACAATATAACAGCAACAATAGCATCAACATTGACTATAATGGTAATAACAAGCCAAAAAACACCAACACTCCAGCACTAAAACCGACCAGCCAACTAAACAAATGACAATGACTCCAATAACAACATTGAAGATCCAAAAAGAAGAGAAAAATGAAATTAAACAAAAAAAAAAAAAGGAGAATGAAAAACAATTTGTTTAGTTTCCTTTTTCTTATGGCTTTTATACTCTATTAAAAAAAAAAACAAAAAAAACAAGAAAAAGGGAAAGCTGTAAAATATAACGTTACACTGTGTGAGAGGAGAAAATGGTCCGGGGTAGTAATATTAATTTTATGTCTACCCTTAAAAGGACACCATAACCAGTCTAACACATTCCATGCACTAGGAGACAGATGGAGACGGACAGACATTTTGGGGAGGAGAAAAGGAGGACGAGTGACAAATAATAGAAAAAATTACAAGCAAAAGAGACATAAATTCCTTAAGACTTAATGAAAAGCTTTGGTGGTACTTTTCCGTTTGCAGTTGTCGCCCTCTTCTTCTCCTAGAGTGTGTGGGTATGCCGTTATCGCTATTGCCTGGCAGAGGCTGACAAAAAAGCAAATGCTAAAGAAAACCAAAAATGAAAAAAAAAATTCAATGTTGCAACAGATGTGTGGATTGTTTATTTAATACAAGACACAAACATAAACACGCATTTACACATACTCGCTTTTACACGCACACATGCACGCATATTTACACACCGATGCATGCATTTCTTTATTTGTGTATATGTGTAGTCTCTCAGACCTTTAAACTCTTTTCTAACTTTTCTCTCACTTAATGCTTTAGAAAAAGTTCAACATCCTTCACGTCTTCCGATTTCATAAAGAAATAAGATGAGAAGTAGATGAAGAAGTTGAGCGAAAGGCGAAGGATAACTTTGTCATTTTATATGCTCTGTTATATGGTTGTTGTTGTTATTGTTTGTTATTATTGTGTTTGTAATTGTCCTTATAAATGTAGGAGCGTGTGTGTTAAATTTATTAGAGAATTTTATTATCGTTACATACGTATAACAAAATTCCCCGACGCGTTTTATAGACTGATTAAATGGCAAAGTAAACATTGAAGACTCCATTATTCATTCGCACACATGCCGCTTGTGTACAGATGCCGAGCGATACACATAAATGCATATCATTGTTAAAACAATTACTTTCTCACAGACGTTCATATCTCACTCTCGTTCTCGTTCTTTCTCCCATTCTTATTGGTTTTCCTGTTCCGGCTTTTCCACTCCTTCTCATCTCTCTATCTATTAGAATATTACAGGAACTTGGGATAATTCTTTATAAAACCGGAAGAAATTCAAAAGTTTTTGTTATAATATGAGAAACTTTGAATTTTCAAAACGTTATCCCAAAGAACCAAAAAAAAAAAAGAAGAAAATAAAAAGTTGTTCACTAAATGGCATTTAAAAGCAAAAAAAAGAAAACCGAACACTTAAGCATTCTGCCTGTGCTTGAACATAATCAAGTGAACTCACTATTCTACAGATGGGACATCAAGTTTTTGACAATATGGTTGGCTGTGTTCGTGATTGTGATCATCCAGGCGTTAGAATGGGCTTTGGTCAATCAACCGTAAATACTCCATAAACATTTTGCGAAACCGCCGATTGCTTGTAGTTGATGCAACTGAGACTATATTCACCGGCTTTTGGATAAATTTACGCAGTCTTAACTCAGACGAAACAGAGGCCCACGTCAAGCTAAAACAAAACACTCACTATACATCGTCGCCACAATTTAATTGCTGAC
The DNA here is from genome assembly GCA_001077435.1 of Glossina morsitans morsitans. Taxonomy (NCBI): domain Eukaryota; kingdom Metazoa; phylum Arthropoda; class Insecta; order Diptera; family Glossinidae; genus Glossina; species Glossina morsitans. The sequence goes on along the minus strand of CCAG010008871.1, from coordinate 17,636 downwards.
CAAAAACCGCAAAAGAGAACTGAATCCAGTAAACGTCTTCTTTCGGTTGAAATGTTGACTATCACATTTCAGTGACTCCGGTTCTTTGCTTGAAGTGAGTCCAAAACGAACAGAACCCACAGCGAACCGAGGCCACAGCCAACCGAATCCACAGTGGCTGGTTCTACAGCGAACTGTTTCTTCTCTGACGTTTTCCGTAGATAAAGTGTACTTCGCATCGCGACGGAGAGCTGAGTTCAATTCTGTGTTTCGCTTTAAAACAGCAAAAAGTGGTGGAAAAACTTGGAAGCGCTTGAAGCGAGTTTTTTGGGATGAAAGGCGAACTTTGTTAATTGATCATCTTCAAATCTGAGGGCCCTGTTCAAAGCTTTTGTATCAACGGGAAGAAAAAAGATCCTATTGTTTTTCTTTATCGAGAGTCCTTAATTTTGCAATGGCGCAGTTTGAGGCTGTGAAGCAAAAACTTTCAATTCCCTGTATCTTAAAAAATTAAGTTCAGACGAATATATTAAATTAGGTGATACCAAGGTTGGCCCATCTAAATGGATGTAGCAAGTTTAAATAAATTCTCTTTTTTTCTTCAAACTTTTCTTCGCAAAACTCGCTGCCGAGTGAGGTGAATTGTGCTCGGATAAAATTGTAAATTGTTGAGGCATTAGGTTCTGATGTTCTTATTATTGTTCTGTTATGTTTTTCAAATTAATTATAGTCCTTCTAGAAACATGAATCAATTGATCTCCCACAAGTCTCTGGAAAAGTATCTTATGTTTCGAAATTACACTTTGCAGATTGTACGTGGTATCTGAATGAGCATACATGTGCGGAACTTGTCCCTTCCTTTTCCAATTGAATCAAGTCGATAAGAATTTTTGGTATTCACGGTCAGTAGGACTTTTTTTCTATGGCATACAAATATACCATAAAAAAAGTTCTTTCTACGGTCATACCCTTTACTTTTTGCACATCTATCCATCGAATAAAGCTTTCGGAAAATACAAGTTGAGCTATAAAAGAAAAGTGTAAATGACGAAGTACGTTTATTGATCTTGTTTTCTCATGTAGACATGATGGTAGTTGCAAAGGATTATAAGAAAGAAAAAGAGAGAATAGTGTGTATGTACATCTAAACTAAATGTAGAAAAATCTAAAAATGGAAAAAAGACAGAAGACGGTTAAAGAATGGATCGTTGTAATAGCCTATCTTACGGTATACGGTAACGTCAGGACGGAAAGCGAGACGAGTAGTTCCTTTAACCATTTTTAATAATGGGCAGATCTCTTGTGTAGAGGTCGCATGGAGAAGCACATAACATTGCAAGAAGAAAGGAAAAGAGTGGGGAAGATAACCGCAGTCTGGTGAGTGTGTGCCCAACCGATGCGTGTTACGCCTTCACGGACTGAGCACCCTCTAAAAAGTGAAATCTACCGGATTGCGATACAATTTGATATATCTAACGCTGTGTGCTTGGCAAATGGACATTTAATGAATTTTTTAGATTTTCCATTCATCTAGTATTTAATAGCAGTTGCCCGTATATGAGCTTTTTTTGTACAGACTCTTGCAATAATTTCAACAACAATTACTGTTTGTACTAATTTCAAAAACTCTTACAACAATAGCAAAACATCAAATGTTGCCTTTATTCGTTAGACTATCTCTGAATAGTATTCTTCATGTTACCCTCTATGCATGACTTCTTCGTTCACCATTAGACAGACTTGAATTTTACTCATTAGTAAATGAGTTTTACTTAACTCTGAAATTCATTAAATTCCTTTACGCCTGGTTGCCTGCCACGATGTATTACAGACATAAGCGCCCATATATGCATATATGTGTATATATATTATACGTGCGTCGTTATATGTGCGTCGCACACTCATTCTTATGTGTGTGTAATAATTCACTTATCCTTACAAATAAACAAACAATGGGAGAAAATAATAGCAACAACAATAATAACTACATCTGTGTAATGACAAGTGTGTCGGAATGTTTGTGCAATGATTCGTTTCTTTAGTATTAAATGCAATATATAAACAATAACAATACATCAACAACAATAACAACAACAGCAATATTTATAAGTGGGTCGTCGTCGCTTTGGCGTTTTAAAATCCATGAGAATTGCTTTCGTTTAACTACACGTACACGAGTAAGCGTGCGTGCATATATATGTGCGTGTATGCGAAATTTAATTTTTCCATATGAAAATGTAACTCGGCACTTGCATCCATCCACTGCTTGTATATATTTGTTTTGCCTTAAACTTTGTTAGTTTTAGCTTTAGTCACATCCACAAGAAAAAAATAAATAAATAAAAAAAACTTATTGTTGCATGCTATCGGTAGATTTCGTAAGTAGAAGGAATCGTTGCTTTCTGCTTCTATTCTAGGACAAGGGGATGGATGTTTTCAGATTAGTTGTATGTGTATTTATACATGTTTATGTACACATAACATATAAACATACGTTCATACATTCACAATTGTTTATGTTTGGGTGCGCATTGGGTTGGTTTTTACATCAAGTAATGAGGGTGAAATTGAAATCTAAGTAAATATAAACAGTTAAACAAACAAGCGTTTTGAAATTAGTATCCAATCTTCGAGAATTGTCACTAAACGTAGAGAGAGCATAAAATACTTATGCATACACAAACAGCTGTAAACTCTCAAACAACATATACACTCACACGCACCCACAAACAGAAAGGCACATTCACATTTGTGCATATATAAAATCATAATTTTTGCATACGCATGTGTATTTAGATATGTTGTATACACAATAATGTTACATTTCTTTACACTTGAAAGCTTTAGAAATGTTGTATCTCTGTTTTGCCGCCATATGTTATTAGCGTGTGCATACACAATTGTGTGTGAGCGAGGCATTGTTGCCATAATTCTACATTCATTCTTCATTTTCAACTTAGTAGCCAATGATTTCGAATGGAAATTCCTTTTAGAAGGAAAGACCTATATATATATATAATAGCAGAGCCTGGCATTGATCTCTCCGTTTCATAGTAGATGACCTACCTCAGCGTGTTATAAATCAATTCGATTGGCGATTACAGCTTTTACAAAATAATACTAACGTTGGACTTATTTTCTTGTAAACCTGAGAAACGTATGCAGCAAATCCCTTTAGTGTAGAATAAGAATGAGGGAATGTCTAAAATCGATCAGAAAAAGCTTAAATCACCTTACCTTCGAAAGAGGCAGGTCCTAGCGTACTTTCAAAACTGAAGCAGCCTTATTTCTACGAGCAGGTAGAATTCGGACTGGTTGTGTTGGGCGCGCACCTCTACCACGCTTTAAAGATGAGCGCAATAGCGTTGAAACAACAGTTACACCTCACTTTCGTGGTGAAATCAACCACAACTTCTACCTATTTTCGAGACTTGAGTAGCCCCACCTCTCTTATCCGCAACGTATAGCTTGCTTTCAGTATAAAAGCTGTTGTAACGCGCTATGAAACACAGCTTTAACATACTTTCGCGACTAAAGCAACCGTAACCCGTACTATTTGCCTTGAGGGGGCGGAAATCTATCTGACCTTCAGGACGACGAAAGCTTCATCTCAATTCAAATGAATTCAATTCAATAATTTTCAATTTGCATATAATGATGTGAAAAGCTAAGCACCAAAGACAAGCTTTATTTGTAGCGCGTAGCTTTCCTGCATCTTAGGTTAGGTGCAAAAACCATTTTCAGACAAATTTGAAATTTATTTTGAGCCTTGGAAAGTTCTTGAAAACGATAGCAACTTTACCGATATATGAAACATTCTTTCAAAAGCTTTGATCCTTGTACTACAGACTTGAGACTTGGCACAGAATGAGAATGAAATGTTCAAAAATGTTTTTAATATTTTCATTAGAAACGATATTTATCTAAGGTTAGAGGTATTTTGCGGCCTTTTCGGCCCTCTGGGTGTTTTCTGGAAGATTCTTGTTTTAGTGTAAACCTAAAAAGATTTGTATATATTTTTAGAAAATTCACAGTACACGGCAACTCTGGTATATAAGGATAAGTAAGTTTTTAGTGTTTTCTTATGTATGACTATATGCTCGGTGCGATGTCTCTACACAACTCTGTGATGATAACCTAAAATTTATGCAAATGTTGGCATTAAGTGTTATGTGCAGCAACATATTACTAGGATTGTATTGTATTGTAGGAAGGAATCCCACTTGGGAGAATTGGATAGACTGGACCATTCACTCTACATTAGTTTCATTTCAATCTGGTCATTTATGTGATAAGCAATTTTTGCTTTTAATTTATTGGTGAAAGGATTTCTTGGGTAATTTGTTAATTGCACTGCATTCGGTTATTGATTAGTTTCCTTTAATTTGGAAGTATCTCCAAAGGGATTACTTCCCATATATGAATGCAAGCGTAGCTTGATTCGTCTATGTATATCTTTGCTTTATATTTCGCTTAACCAAACGGCCCTAAATTTGTCGCTTCTGTCCCTCTCTCTCGGTCTCTTTTACCAAATGATTTATTATGCACTTTCTATCTATCGTTCTAAGCGAATATAGATACTTTGCTGTACGAATGTCTCTCTGTCTGTTTCTCTATCTGTATGTCTGCCTGTCTGTCTGTCTGTGTGCATTTAAATCACAACTTATATCTAATACGAGCATCTTTCAGTTGTTTTGCTTGTACATTTTTGAGGTTAAATTTTTATCGAGCTTGTTAATCATGTGTACAGTACACTTTTTGCACTTTTACTTTGTTTTCCTTACTTTTGTTATTCTTTGTCTATGGTAAACATAACTGCATGTATATACCGTAATACAGGCAAATAGTAAATGAAGAGAATTTTAATGTTTGTTGTAGAAATTTTAGAAATTCAGTAAACTAGCCAAAGGCGATAAAGCAGCAATTACTCATTTAACAGAGAAAGTTAAAGACAAGCTAACACATGTACGTCCAGCCTCACAATCACGCACATGCTTTTGCGAATGTTATCTAAATGAACACTCATGACTGCGCTTTTAACCGAACATCACAACTGACGGTTTAGATATTTGAAATTTGATTTTTTTGTTTTTTTTTCTTTTTAATTTTTTATTATTAGCTTATTTTTTTTTTTTTTTTTTTTGAAAAATCCATCCCTCCACGCTTATAACCAATTCTCGGCATTATTGAGATGAAATGTTTGCTTCAGTTTTTATTTCTTCTTCAATGGCCGTCAATGCTGTAATATTTACTATCACGACTGCTATTGTGATTATCAAAAAGTTTACAAATTTCAAATGCATTTGTGTTACTACTGTTCCACTTTTCTCTTCTTTGTTTTTTTTTCTTTCTATATTTTTATTGAACAAATCCAAATTTTTGTTTGGCGTTTGCTTACCAAACTCACGTATTGTGTATATATGCATGTATATGTGTGTATTTACCGAAGGGGGTTAAACTACACATAACTTTACATTGTTTACAGTGAACTTTCAAAAGCAATCGTTGCATGCCGTCGGCACGTTCTCCCAGTTCAGCCCAGGTCGTCGTTGTTCGGTACTGAAGTAATCGTTTAAACACTGGCACGTGTTGAAAATTTAAAATTTCCATCAAAAGCTTAATAACTTTTCACAGCCACCACTTTTTCTTGCTTTATTTTTTTAGCTAACTTACTAAAAATGTAGTGAGTGCCCCCGCTCTCGCATATAAATTATTTTATCAAAAAAGTTTTATATCAAGCACCCAGTACAAGACCCCTAAACAAAATATGAAGTAAGAATATGCGCCACGGCGCTCAAATGTAATAAAATACTTGGTCTTATATTAAAATGTACTTAAAAATAATTTTATATATATGTAACTATCTGAACATCTATCTATATGTATACAGGCACAGTTATGCACATACCTGTGTTAGTTGTGACGAGGCATAATACGATATTCTCGAGGGACAACAAACCGATTCTGGTTTCGAATAAATTGTCTCCGTTATCTGATCGCCCATTGGTAACAACGCTGTTGCGTATGGTGAAGGGGTTGGTGAGCTTCGAAATTCTAGTTACGTAAATAAAATGAAAATGAAATGAAATTTTTCAAAAAAAATAAAAACATTATTAAAAAATTTTATATTGGTTTTTGGTTTGTGCTGCTCTGCGCTATTTCTTCTTCTTTTTTGCTTTTTATGTTACTTTTATTTGTTATGATGAACTCACTTTCGAATATATTGCATGATTTTTTCGTTTCCGAGGGATATTTATTTAAACTAGCAATTGTAGCATAGGAGCCGCTATTAGCACTCGGTGGCCGACCCAAAGGATCTAAGCGTATAAACACATTCTGATGGCTGCCATAGGCGGCAGTAGTAAAACTTGTACTAATGTGCACAAAAGGAGAGGAAGAAAACAGAGAAAAGATTTGTGAGAACAATTTTTATGGTCAGAAATTTCCCTTTCACTTACTGTAATGAATCTTGTCTGATCTGCTTACGTGCCCTCAGGTACATTGTACTAGCGGTCAATCCCACCACTAAAATCAAGCCCAAAGCACAAGCTGCAGCTCCTAGCAAAGCTGGACCTTGTGAGGGCGCATGAGCCGGAGCCGGTGATTGGTTTGGCGCTGGAAAAAGACCTTAGAAGATAGACAATCATTTCAATGGAAAATTATTGTACAAAAATTTTTCGGCAAATAATATTTTGGAAGCAATTCTTTTTGCAGAGTTCAGTTTTCAGATCAACCCAAAGATAACCAGTTGAAGTCAACTACATCCATTTGATTTGGAATGTGCATGTGCGAGTATCAATAACCCCATACACATATACTTAATTGCTTTAATAATCCGAAGTGACTTAGTCATGTCCCTCTGTCCATCTATACATCCGTCCAATTAGCTGTTTGCTTCTTCCCGCTTCTCTCTATCTTCCTATCTAGTGCCTATCGCTTTGTTTGAATTTTTGATTGTCCTTCCTTCTGAACGTTCGCAATTCAATTTATTAATTTATTCTCTGCCCATCTTTTTGTCCCTTCGTGTTCTTGTCTTTTTCTTCTCTTGTCCTTTTTTATGTCTCCTTCTACATTCTTCGTTAGCTCTGTTTTTTGCACCTTACATTACTAGCAGTTCAATTGTACATCAAATATGGACGGTTGCATACAGTACATAAGAAGACTTGAGATAGACCGATCTTTTTTCTCTTGTCCTTAAACTTGTCTATCCGTCTGATGTCTGTGCATATATTTTCTTGTTCAACCTGGAGAGCACAATTTTAGAGATGTTTGGATGAAATATAGTACAGCGAGGAGCCTTTGGGTCAAAGACGAACGCTGTTAAAATTGATGCGGATCGCACCATTTTTTCGGCCTCATCCCATATAATGCATTACTTTTAAAAGGCTTTATAATAATAACTGCGTTAAAGGAAGTGATGTAGTGTATCTAATGATACTATAATGTTTTAAATTTCTGTTTCCTTTGTTTTTATCTGTTCGTCTTTGTTTTCATTACCTCTCCACTTATCTTTCTACTTGCTCTTTTGTCAATGTGTTGTTCTTTCTATATCTATTTGCTTCTCCTTCTGTCCGATTCTTGTTCTGCTTTTATATATTCCCGATCGTTCTTTTTGCTATCTGTTTTCCAGTTTGTTTAGCTACAAATAGAGTCAAAAATTGTCCAACCCGTGGTGTAATCCGCCCAAAGACATGATAGGATATTAGTCTGAACTTCGGTACAAACATTTACGATCTTTTTAGGTACTGCAGAGCAGTATATTAGTTGAAATAATTGAAAAAAGAAAGAAACCGATAATCACTATTTTTTCTTGTACGCGGTAGTCTGTTTGAAATGGATTTTAGGTGACAGCTGAATGAAAACTACATTGGAGAAAAAAAGAAAAGTGTTGAAATTATACTAAAAGGTTTAAACATACGAAAGAGCCCTTATTAGTAGAAAGGGTATAAACTAACTTCTAGATAAAATGTGACATCATTTTAGTTTCAATGAAATGCAAAGGTATATTTCTTCTATGAAGCAAAATCGAGCGTTTATTGGAATCCGATGAGTTGAACAAGTTTGCTGTAGCTTAGAAATATCATATGTATGCATATATTTATATATAATATAACACATTACTGCATAAGGTCACAGGCAGAGGAACACAGTTGTTCTTCTGCCAGATTTCGTCCTTCAAATGCAGTGATAATGCTATGCAACATTCGCTGTTGATCCTTTGCGCCTTTTGCAGAAGGTCGGTGGATATCATTCCACGCGCACTTCAAAATGTGGACACAACCGACTTTTGTTTTGTTTTTTGGTCGCTATGGACGGCTTTTATTGACTGCTGTCCGCGCCTTGCTGACTGTCTTGAGTGTAGTGATATGTCCCTACTTCATCCGTTGTCATATATATGTCTCGCGAAAAATTCGTTTTTACTTCGCCTAAACACCTCCAACAAGTTGTCATTCTCGATCGAAAGTGAGGAAGCGCAATACTCACTTCAGGCATATCTTTCTCATGGGCAAATGGTCATGCAAAATAGTACATAGGCGGCCTTTCGATATCACGAAAGTGTCAGCTATACCACGACAGGTTACCTTTTCAGTCTCGCAGAACAATTAGCCTTTATCTCGAGAGAACAAAATCGAAATAACATTTGTACGACCACTCCCTTGCTTGAAAGCTATTGTTTCGCATTAAACGCCATTGCTTTATCAACAAATGAAAGTGCGATTTTTCCCATTGTTTTGAAAATTGCAAAAGTAGCGACTTTTAGACTAACAGTCAGAAAACCATGAAGCTTTGGCATATTCCGTTTGAAGAACGAGAAATCGTGCGGATTGTTTAATAGCATATATACATTCCACATTAGTAGACGTATGCATACGTACATTTATATATATTTGTGTGTATACGTACACATATGTGTATAGTAATACGTAATAACTTTTTTATTGCATCTTTAAAACGAACTCTTCGAAATGACTATTACCGCAAATTTCCGCAAATAAAACATAAGTTCCAGGCAAAAAGTTTTTACGTTCAGTTTGACAAAAGTGCAATATCTAGAAATTTTTAAAGAAGAAGCACTTGGTGGCGCAAAACTCGCAAATTATGTTAACTTGCAATACGACATATTTTAGGACAATGTGATGTGTACAGCGTCGCAACAATGCTCGAGTTGAAGTGGTCAACATAATAATTGTCTAATTAACAAACATCAACGTCAATATTGCTGACCACAAATTTCTTGCCGTCGCGGTAGTCATATCTGTAAATGACAGAACTTATGGCATTGTGGAAATATTTTGCTTAAATAGTGTTCGCGGGTATGCAGAGGAGAAAAATATGGATCTTCAGAGCTTGAAGTGAAAAATGTGATTGAATGGTTTGTCCTTAAACCCCATGTCTCGAAAGCAGTCAGCATAACAAAAAAGACGGAAAGGAATAAAGCAAGTAATTATATAAAATGCTCGAAAAATGCTCCTAAATAAACTAAAAAACTTCGATTGAAGAAAATGTTTCCTTTAAAGTTAGTTTTTGATCTGAAGAAAATTCAACAAAGTGCGAGGTGTACGTTAGGTGTCACATCAGGCAAGTAAGCAAATTCTGTTCGGCTGCGGACGAATTTTCTGTACGTACCACTATTATCTTAAGAAAATCTCGAAGGAAATGAATGGACTTTTATAAGGCCAATAATGTAAGATTGAATTGCCGTTGCTGTTTCTCCTGTGTTTCCACAGCTTCTGTAACGTAGGTCGTAGTATATACAATAATTCATTGCTGTAGTCTATAAGCAACGGGCTAAAAAGCCATTTTTTTTTTTTTTTTGCTTATGAAAATAGCGGTATTCTCAACTTATGTTGTATTGTGGGCGTGTCCTTTCATCGATATAGCCCATTCATCGATAAAACCCTTTGTGCAATCACTTTCAATGCCTGTGCTGAACTTGTAACTGATATTTTAATTTACGCAATCAGGATCATATGGGAAATAAACAAACGGACACAAGCACGTAATACATTCAGTGCTCCATTCTGGTTAAGGGAATGTATACGTTATAGGGCCTCTGAAGCATTCTTTTTGGGTTTTGCAAACGCTTCGACAAAATGAATATATGCTCATCTTTCAGAAGAAGGTATAAAAGAGGGATGAAAAAAATTTAAATTTATTTGATTTATAAAAATTTGTTTAATTTTCTTTTCCTTAACGAAGTAATTTACTTTTCATATTTTATAAAAAAAAAAGATAAATCAATAAATAAATTTTTACCAAACTTGATTGATAAATATGTGTGTGACATGTCTTCGTTTTAATTATTGTAAGGACCAGGAGGTCTACTAGATTTTGGCAAAGCGTGACGCATAAATATATGGTTTGCGCTTCACGTAAAGCATACAGAGTCTTGAGCGTGGCGAATAGCGTAAAGCATTAAAGTTTGGTTTTCTATCTGTTCGTCGGTGTTTTAGCCGCGCGGCTATTGAGATTTGCGAAATTTTATTAACAAACCGGGATTTATAAGATTTCTTAAAAACTACGTAATCGGTCCATGGATCCTCCCTAAGCAACAAAGACTTGAGTCGTTATAAAACAAAAAAAAAACTACAGCTTGTTATCACACTTTTATCTCTCATGTAGACTTCTTTAATAAGAGGGTCGGCTCAGAAAATCGATTTATTGCGACTTTATTGCCCATCTTATCGCTCATTAGAATAAAGACCGTTTATGGAGTGTTGCTTTCAATAAATGGTCCCATGCGATACATAGTTTTCACATTCCTGTAGTATTCTAAAATATGATTTTCAACTTTTTTTGTGGAGAAATGCGAAAACCCGCATATATTTTTTATATAAAAACTTTTTCGAAATTGTGATTTCGAAATATTGAGAAAATTCGTAAAAATTACCCCAATTTTCAATGAGATCCATTCCTTGTCCAAAATTTATAAGTATTATAAGTTTGGTCGCAATATATCGGTGCCTTCAACTTGAACCTAAAAACAGACAAGCGAACACCTGACTGACAGATGGACGGATATTCTTAAATCAATTCAGAAAATGCTTCAAAATCTACTGTTAAAGTCTATCTTCAGTCCTTCTGAGTATTGCATACATACACATAGATAGTGTAGGGTATAATAAGGTCAAGTAAGCAGCTACTTACTCTGTGTGGAATCATATAAAAGTATAGAGGACATTAAATATATGTTATGAACGATACACATGATATGATGTACAATTTTGAGTAGTCTTCACTGAATCTTCACTTAATCTTGCAACCAACACACGATTATTGACAAACTAATCTTAAGCGGAATATAATTTTTTCTTCATTTTCGAGAGTCGTGTTCGGTTTCTCTTCTAAATTCAAATATTTTAGTTTAGTATAAGTCAACTTGCAACTAGAAAAATGATTATTTTCCTTAATATTTATGCATATTTACGAACACACTAAAGTACAATTGAAAACGTGCACAGCTTTAAAACACATGGGGATTTATGTTTTGCAAATGCCCCTGAATCGATTTAAATGAAATGAAAAAAAAAAAAAAAATGAGTTATATTATTTCCTTTTTTAATGAAAATATTTATTTCGCATAACTTAACGAACAACAAAAAAAAAAAAAACAAAAAATTATATTATGATGCAATAAAAACAAGAGTAAATTTTAATTTATGTTGCTTTTATGAGCTGAAACGCGAAAATTAGTTAAAATAATCAACGCATTTTTGGCTACGACATAAACCAGTGTATTCGGCGGCATTTGTTTAGCAACTACGTCGATAATAATAACGATTCTATTAAATGTTCATAATTTTTAATTTACTGAAAGTCCGATAAAAATCGCTTAATTTGTGTTGGCCTCAACTCTGAAAGATAAATAAATCGTAATTACATTTTTGTCCCCAATCACTTTATAAGAAATATATTTTGTGTTTTTGTACCCATCTATTAAAGAAGAATGGGCGTCCAAATATTTTATGGAAATATGGGCGACGCCCAGAAGTGACCTGGAGGAGTTCCTATAAAGTATATTCTGAAACGAAGTAGGCATGTCCGTTTGTCCATCTTGGTAAAGTCGTTCGTAAACATTCTCATGGCCGGAATATCGGCTTCAAGTTTGAGAAAAACATGGAAAGTTCTTCCAAGCAGGTTGGCACTGGACATTAGCAAAATCGACCAAAACTGGGGATGCCTTTGTTTTCTAAAACAAAAAAAAAGTTTAGTAGTTTTTTGGTCATTACTCATAAACTAAAACAAGCACGTAATAAACATTTTAAAGAGGACGCACAGCAAAAATGGAAAAAATCCCCAAAAAAAATCCCCAAAGGTATGAAAAGTCAGTTTTTTTCACTTTTTGTCTTTCTTAAGGTAAAAATGGTGGGTACAAGAGATTCGGTTATAGCCAAATCTCTTCTTATTTGTTTATCATCGCTTATTACTATAATAATATTTCGAAATTATTTTTGAATGTTTTACATTTTTAGATTTTATTCCCATAGATAGATGATGTTTCACTTTATAGCATTTTTGTGGGTACGCGTTCCTTAAATAAAAAAAATATATTTATTTTTTATTGAAAAAGTTGAAAGCGCATGAATAAAAATCCGCTATAAGAAACTAATAAACATACACCGCAATTAATAATCTGAGCGAAGCTATGAATGTCTCAATGTGGGGCAATCGGCGCATACTTTGTCATAAATTGTTCCGATTGCAGAAATGATGCAGAGCCGGAAAAGTTTCATTTTTCTTAACATTTCATAATAATTTTAATGGAACGATTTTCAAACTTAAAAGCAACTCTACCGCCCTTTTGCTTTTGTCGAAGATAGGTAAACGACTGAGGGGATAATAACACAATTAAACAACAAATTGCGGCTAATCGCAATAGAGAAACAGAAATCTTCTTCCGAAGCCAGTTAAGTTTATTTTAAAAGGGTAAAAAAGTTGCCAAAGGATGTAGGGGTAGCATTGAAAAAGATATTGTAGAGCGAACTGAACTTCGAACACCGAATAGAAAAAACTCAGCAGTAGAATTGAAGCCTTTATAGCTTCAAAAGATGATTGATGACAAAATTAATAAAGCGATGGTACTTGAGAAGTCAAGTTGTAAATGGATAAACACAGGGATGGATCAGATCAAAGTAGAGAAAGATTTAAAGTACAACACTGCGTTCAAAAAACAAGGGAAATTTGGTTTGGAAAGAAACCGACGCTTCAAGGTAAAGTTCTTCTATGTTGGCAAAACTATTTTTAACAGCTGACAGAGAAGTCTTCTGTCATTCAATTTGTCATTCATTATCGACAAATTATCAATATTTTGATCATTTTTCATGTGATTGTCGACGGTTCTCTGAAGCAACAACGAAAGACGGTGTGATCTATAGGCTACGTGACAAGCAACATGAATTTCCCGCCAAATACTAATCGCAGCTGCGCTGACGTAACTGTGACTGTGTACGAAACTTGCGTTTCCTTTATTTTTTGAGCACAATTGCATATATGTTTATACCCATCACCGAAGGATAAAGGGTATGTTTAGTTTGTGAAAACGTTTATAACGCCCGGAAGGAAGCTTCAGGGTACCTACAAGGTACATACATTCTTGATCAGCATCAAATTCACAATCGTTTTAAATATGTACGTCTTCATGTCTGTCCATTTTGTAATGGCTGTTGCAAGCATTCTCCTCGCCGCAAAAAGGGAGCTATCGACTTCGAATGTTGCAGAAATATTGGAAGTTCTTGCACGCAGGTTGGTGCTGAAAATGCGTCATAACCGGTCGAAGGATGCGCCTAGATAAATGTACAAAAATTTGAACGTGTATTCTAGGTATAAAAATGGAAAAAATAGCCCACGCCTACTCAATTTTATAGCATATCATAATTTCATTTTTTTTCAAAACCTTTACAACGCACGGAAGCAACCTTCAACAAACCCATAAAGTACATAAGTTTTTGCCAAATTTCACATTCCGAATGCATCTAAGCATGTCTGTCCACTCAACTGTCCGTCTAAGCAATGGTATGTGTGGAAAATATTTTCCCGTCCGCAAAAATGGAGACATGTCCTACAAACTTGCAAAGGAACTTGAAAATTACCCAAACTTATCAAAGCCCTCACGTATACGTAACAATAACTGAGAACACCTTTGCTTTCCGTGTTTTTTCTTGTTATTAATGCAACAACACCGCATCAATTTTTCCTTTTATTCTGAGAATAAAAAAAATCAACTGCGCCCACCCACTGTTATAGAGTATGAATATATAGTTCTTTTACTTTTTTTAAGATAGCTGTGGAAAGTATAAGAGACTCGGTCACGACCGAGTTAATAGAATAAGGAACGAATCCATGTCCATGGCATGAAAATCTTGTTAAAATCCAAGTTTTATCTAATTTTCTTTTTAGTCAATAATTTTTATCTCAACATAACTTATGCCTTTAAGCTTCCGGCAGCTACTTCTCGACATCTCAAATATTGTAACAAATTTCATTTCTTATTCGTTTAGTTTTAGTTGATGTTAATAAAAATGCACAAGTGTACGCAAAGTTTATAAAATTTCGAAGAAATGTAAAAAAATCTCAAGAGAACTTTTTTTCTCTGCTTTCACTTACGCTTTAAGTTAGCTTATGTGTAGAAAATCGCTTTAAATTTCTTTTCAAAGCTTTTCATACTTTATTTATTGTATTCCCACCAGTCGTAACGTATCGTATTACACTAAATATATGCGATTATTTTCTAATTATGTGGCTTTTGAGCGATTTATTCCCAAAAACAAAATTAAAATTTCGCTTAAAACGTGTAATAAAATATTCATAAATAATCCGAAATTTTCAACACATTTTGTCCCTTGTGTAACTTCACTAAATTACTAAATCCCACTTTATTCGAAAAATTCCAGTCTATTGAAAATGCTTGGGCCGACTGTAAAAAAACACAAAAAAAAAAAAACAGATCACAAAATTATGTTCGACATAAGGTGAACAGCAGACATCCCTTCATTGGAATTTCTTTTTTTTTGTCAGTTAGTGCCCGTACTATTGGACGATGTCCGCTATTGGCCTTTAAGAGTGTAATGAAAAATTACCAGAAATTTGAAATTTTTCAATTTTAATTTAATGCTTTATCTTAGCATAAGTCGTTAACTTATACAGATCATGCTTCTGGGACCATCCTATCTATTTGTGAACTCGATTTGCAGAAGTATGCCAAACTCTACTTTTCTAGCTGAAATATTGGCCACGTATGCATCATATATACTGTACGGTGTATACTAATTTTAATTTTATCTCTTATTTTATATACATGGCCATGCATGGGTGAATCTATTCAGAACTGCGGTGAAATTTTCTCTTTATAACTGAAATGAAAGCTTTGATAATTGGAAGAATGGACGCAGGGACACGCAAGAATAAATCGACCTTAAAGTGCATAAAAATTTTATTTTCATTTGGAATTTCAGTCGTTTGGACCATTGCGACACCCCACGCGTGAACATATGTTGCGTGCGTAAATGTACTCCGAAATTCCCACAACATTTTCGACTTATAACTCACACTTTATCCATTTCGATAATCGTCAGAAGGGAGGTACGGACATACATGACAGACATTCGGGAAAACTTTATTCTATTTACTTTTATCACTTTTCAGTCATTATTATGCAAAATTTAACAAAGGACGCAGGGACATATATGGTTTAATCCTATTCAAAAATCCAATGAAATTTGGTTATTTTATTTTAAATTTTATCTCTTTCGATAGTTGTTACAACGGTCGTATGGCCATAAATGGACGAATGTACCCGTAAGCTTAATCACATTATGGGAGGATATCTGATGAATAATACTCGACGATACAAATGAGACGACAGTTATTGTTTACCAACATGTTTTGTTGAGATGATGAGTATAGAAAATTGGAAAATATGTTTTGCTTACCTTTAATACAGATTTTATTGCGCTTAAAATGTAATTTTGTATCATTGTAACGGGGTGGACCTCGTACCAGCATATTAACCGTAAGGGGGACTTGTTCGCTTACATTACCACTACAGGGTAAGTGAAGTGAAAAAGTTTCCACCTGCTGCGGCACATAGCCTTTGTCCGGTATGCTGAGGGTGGGCAGTAATAAAGCCTCTTGTTCGTGTTCATAATCGATGGTAATAGCATATGGTAGCTGGGAAAAAAAAAGGAAAATGTGGTTAAGTGCGAAGGGAGAATGAGAAAGAGAAAGCAAGCGTAAAACGCACTGTCTATATATATATATATATATATATATATATATTTATATAAATATATGTGTATATATATAAAGGCACTCACACAATTACATTTATAAATATGTACGTGCGCGTGCATGTCGTTATATATAAAAGGGAATGTTGGTTAATGGAGTGCAAATTACTTTTTGAGTGGTTGCAGATAACAACCATCTACACAAAAAAGTACACAAGCGTTTAAAACCAAACAAAATTTAATATACTCAAACAAATGCATCCTCTTTTGCGCGCATATATATATATATATATATATATATATATATATATATATAGATATCATATATTTATATTTATCTTTATATATGCTAAAGTATATATATATATGTATGTATGCATATTAAAGTATATAGAGTTTTGAAAATGTTAATACGAAGTGCTGTACGGTCTGTCGTCTCAATTTATTTTTGTGAAACGACTCTACTTTGTGGGTGTGTCTGTCCTTCTGTCCAACTATTATTATTGCATTATATATGTATATATGAACACATATGAATGTATGTATACTCATATATATATATCTGTATGTATATATATATCTGTATGTATGTCTATAAACACTGGGCTAAAGGAAGTGTTCGTAATGTTTTTCTTTCGTGTCATATAACTTTGGCAGTAATTTTACTTGATTGGGCGTTTGAACAATGACAGTTAGTAAATACTTCACCTTGTGACGTTTGCTATTTTAACCGAAAATAATTGTGTTTTGCATATAAGTTAAATTTCTCAAATAGTTTGCTTGCTTGAGAAAATCATCTCGACCGAAACGATAATTTTTCGCAGGCTTTATGAAAAATTCTCGACTTTTATGATGAGATGCTTTATTGAAATCAGCAGCAAGCAAATGATTTACTCGTTTTTGCTTTTAAAGTCACACTCAGCCCTTGTAGTCCAAGCGATCGGTGATAAAGCCGATGAAATTTTGCCAAATATTGTGAAATGCCGGTAAACTTCATCTCATATCATTGCTGAAAAAGCAAGGATTGACGAATTCTCAAGTTTTTTGCACAAGGTTGGCTATAAAGAAAGTTGCTCGAAGCAGCTCAGCTCAAAGCTCAGGTCGTTGCCATTTACAGTCAGAATTCGTGTTTGGTGGCATTGAAAAGGGAACATGAAGGATCACCTTCAGCTTCACCAAATGTTTGACTCCTCTTTTCATTGTCCACAATTAACCTTTAGTGATTTCGTAACTACTAAGAAAACTGGGCTGAGAAGTTTTGATATGTGCGGTACATGGTTTGGACTTTGCCCGCCCAATTACCATTGGTTACGCTCCCTGCAGGGGTTTCCCTAAATAATGAAAAACTGAATTTGAAAGAGGCCTATGAAAAACACTTGGCCCATGTTTCACCCACATACACTGGTCGTTCCACAATCGTGGCGTAACGGA
>CCAG010008870.1:0-16524 GCA_001077435.1 Glossina morsitans morsitans | reverse complement strand
TATATATATAGATATCATATATTTATATTTATCTTTATATATGCTAAAGTATATATATATATATGTATGTATGCATATTAAAGTATATAGAGTTTTGAAAATGTTAATACGAAGTGCTGTACGGTCTGTCGTCTCAATTTATTTTTGTGAGACGACTCTACTTTGTGGGTGTGTCTGTCCTTCTGTCCAACTATTATTATTGCATTATATATGTATATATGAACACATATGAATGTATGTATACTCATATATATATATCTGTATGTATATATATATATGTATGTATGTCTATAAACACTGGGCTAAAGGAAGTGTTCGTAATGTTTTTCTTTCGTGTCATATAACTTTGGCAGTAATTTTACTTGATTGGGCGTTTGAACAATGACAGTTAGTAAATACTTCACCTTGTGACGTTTGCTATGCCGATGAAATTTTGCCAAATATTGTGAAATGCCGGTAAACTTCATCTCATATCATTGCTGAAAAAGCAAGGATTGACGAATTCTCAAGTTTTTTGCACAAGGTTGGCTATAAAGAAAGTTGCTCGAAGCAGCTCAGCTCAAAGCTCAGGTCGTTGCCATTTACAGTCAGAATTCGTGTTTGGTGGCATTGAAAAGGGAACATGAAGGATCACCTTCAGCTTCACCAAATGTTTGACTCCTCTTTTCATTGTCCACAATTAACCTTTAGTGATTTCGTAACTACTAAGAAAACTGGGCTGAGAAGTTTTGATATGTGCGGTACATGGTTTGGACTTTGCCCGCCCAATTACCATTGGTTACGCTCCCTGCAGGGGTTTCCCTAAATAATGAAAAACTGAATTTGAAAGAGGCCTATGAAAAACACTTGGCCCATGTTTTCACCCACATACACTGGTCGTTCCACAATCGTGGCGTAACGGATTTAACAAAAAAGTGGTAAAAGGTCATCAATCAAAATGGCGCATATTTAATTTGATGAAATGCTTCAAAAGTAGAAAAAAAGTTTATTTGAATTTCGGGGAAAAAACGATGCAAACTTTTTCTTTTCCTAAATATATTTGTATATGTGTAACAATATAAAACATTTAGGTCTTCTTGTTGTGTCTTCAACATTTTGATGATCACTTGATTGTCACATTTTTGTTTTATTTTGTGTACTTACGGGATATGTTGTTAGACTTTGCCACGAGAATTCGAGGTCATGTACATCCGCTGGCACCGGCACCGTGAAATGCATCGCGTATGTGTTTATGGCTCCCTCGTGGACATAAAACAAATCTGCCTCCAATCCTACAGTTGTTGTTTGTTGGTGTTTTGTTGTTTTAGCGTTGTGTTCACACAACAGAGTACGACACAACAAAGTTTGAAATACATTTTTTTTCCCAAAACATACACATGTTAAAGTTTTCGCACATCATCCAAGTAGAATTTAGATAAGGGACAAAACGAGATGGCGACAGTCCCACGTATGTCAGATGAACCATGGCGGAAAGATTGCGTGAATAAATAAGAACCGAGAAAAAATAAACAGAAAAAAAGTTTTTTTTATTTAGAAACTTTACCACATGAAGCAAATAAGTTAAAACTTGAAACGTAAACTAGTCGCCCACGTTAGGGTTTAACACAATTTGTAACCGAATGGAAACTATTGGACAGTTTTTTTAACAAACCAACAAAATCTCAACGACAATAAAATAAGGAACAAACGAATTTTCGCACCCCTCACTAGAGGATTTAGTTACGTGAAAGGATAATGTCCAGACAAGAGTCGGAAATCTGTCATAATTATATGTTATACTAATCACAATAATAAAACTATTCATTAAAAGAAGAAGTAGACAAATTCTGTTAAAACAAATTCTGTAATAACGACTGTCACATAATCCTTGTTCTTTACCTTCCGTTACCCAACGATGAATGCACACTCTTGGGTTTTTAAGACGATATCTATCTAGTTACGTCATAGTTGATCATAGCTTTCATTTCCCTATTCAGCGCTATTTCACACGCGAATCTGTTTCGAGATGTACTCAGAATGCCTTGATATCCTATGTATGATTATTTATGAAATCTTTTCATACTCTATACCGTTTGTAGTATTCTGTAGTAAATATCAGTATGCTGTAAAATCTCTCTTTCAACTATTAAGCCAATTCATGGAAAACTACTGAGTTTCTAAGTTTCTTATTTTCATATGCTACATCAGCAGGGTACATTAAGTTCGTACGGATGCATGTGCATCACTCAGAAGGACTTGAGATAGACCTAGCTTTTACTATACTAAGCGATTCAAAATCACTTTCTGAAACGACTTAATCTTGTCGTCTCGTCCGTCCATCCGTCTATCTCGTTTTCTTGTATTCAACCCACAGGTTTTCGAGATATTTTGATGAAATTCGGTACATCGACATGTTTTGCAACAAAGACGAAAGCTGTTGAAAATAGTTCGGATCGAAACAATGTTTCGATACCTCACCATATGAACATACTAGGCGAATCGATCTATGGTAGTTCATTGTCAGCCGTGCCCCACTGTAGTAGTTCTGTTTGTTTTTATTTCTTTTCGAATTACGTGATTTCGAGCAATAGATATATGCGGATATATTTCTTTTGAGCACACCCTGAAGTTAATTGTGTATTAGTGGAAGCGAAATATTGATTTTGAGATCAATCATAAAAAGCAGCCAGTACGTTTTTCAAAATTCAAAGAGAAGAGCTTCAGTAATGTTCAAGAATATTCGGTACTCTGTGCTTTGCGGAATCAAGGTTACGCTGTAATTATTAAAATTTAGAAATTTTTTTAAGAAATCAATTTTTTTCATCCCGTTTCATTTTCTTCACCTACGGTCGCAGAGTTAACATTGCTTATGCTTTACTTTCAATAATATTTAACGCTAAGTTAACCGAACGCACTACAAGCTTGGGAACTTGACCTTTAAAATAGGAAGTAATAAAAGCAGAGTTTCATGAAGTAACGAACAGTAGCGTCGTGTATTGGAAGAGCAATAACAACTTCGGAAATAGGCGTTCCGTTGAGGGAAATGTGAAGGCGAAACAAATGTATAAGCGAACTTGGTGTTAATGGCTTCTGGTGTAGAATAATCGTATTTTCTTCAACTTAATTTATTTCTTTCAGTTTATGTTTATACAACAAAATTAGATTGAAGCTGTGTGACTGAATGTTAACTTTAACAATGCATATATGAGAATATAAAGAGAGAGAGAGAGAGAGAGAGAGAGAGGGAGAGAGAGAAAGAGAAGAGGTGGCCCCAAGAATTCGATATAGGAGGCAAAGTGAATGTGAGGCAAACAAAAGTAGTGACGAACAGCTCAGCATTGCAAACTCAATTAATTACAAATAATAAAAACGATTGATTACAAACACTTAGTATCTTGCTTTTACTATCTATGATATATTTACCATTGAAACCATTGAAGGCATAAGAATTCTTAGTTACAAGTTCGGTTTTAGTCACCCAATCTCCTCGATTCGATGTGTCATGTTATTCGTAAAGCATTCTCTGCAAAATCCTTGATACCTTGAAAATAGACTAATCGCTAAACTAGATCCAAATTCCTCGTCAACTACGCCTACAAAAATGAAAGCACACAAAACTTTTTTTAAAATTCTGCTGCCTTCATGATACTTTACTCCTTTTCGTAGTAACTTGGGTCAGCTTGCCATCCCATCACTATAACGTTATCCTTTTCGCCGTCAAGGACGACCCTTTCAGTCGAAAAGTACATTTTTGCATTTAGCTTTTAGACAGCTTCGTCAGAAATTGAAAACTGGCTTCTGCCCTGGCAACCTCCACTTCAGCTCGAAAGCTGGTTTTTTGCTATTTTTTGAGTGGGTATACTTATTACGAACTGATCGCTGACCAGGGACGGGCAGAGAGGGGCATCAACAGATACCTACTAAATATCTTATGATGATTAAGAACATAAGAAAAGAAAGAATAAGAAAACCCGGGGGGTTCCTTCTTTACATAGCACTGCAGGCGTGTCGTTCGACCGTTTTTAACCATTTTCAATACCAACCTGCATGCAAGGACTTCCAACCATTGTAGCAGATTTGAAGTCAACAGTTTAATTTTTGTGACCAGGACAACGTTCACAACATTACAAACACGGACAGAGGGACAGAAGGGCATGTTTAAGTCGGTTCAGAATTTACTGGTTAGCAAAAATATATATACATTCTAAGGGGTCTCTGAAGCTTCCTTATGGGCGTTGCAAACGTTTGGACAAACTGAACTTATCTCTCATAAATTGCGTGATGAATAGACAAAAAAGTTGCTACAATTTTTCTAGAGATTGTGATGATCGCAGTTTCATCTTTATTTGTTTTAAATTAAATGTAATTGATTACACACATGGAATACATGTTATTACACCTCCTAGGATATAAACTAAACCGAGCACAACTCAAGTTATATTTATTATTGTTACAATTTAATCGTCGTTTGTTGTTCCTGCAAATTTCAAATACTAACAAAGGGAAGGATTTGCTCTTAAGCATGTACGTATGTACAATGTAATCATATAAAGTTTTTCCTGCTTTAGCCAGTGAAACGTAATTTTATTCTACTCTATAAACCGGACGTTTGCTTTTTCTTCTGTGCAGGCTTAGGTAGTGTAATATGTTAGCAGTATTTTTACCGTGTACTCCTACTCTCTCTCTTTCTGTTATATTTATTTATAACTTTTTTTCTTGCCTTTTACCGTGAGCACCGACAACTTCATAAACTTAACCGACTTGTCTTAAATCAATTTTATGTTTAACAAAAAAATAAAAACAAAAATAAATAAAAAAAAAACTCACAACACAATACAGAAATTAACTGTTTACTCAATAAAAGACCGAGACGTGAACCCAAAACACTACTAACGCTACCGTCAACATCAACGTTCGTTACTGACGATACGCGGCGACATGCGATGGAAGAATGAATTCATTCAGTTCAGTATGAAGAGAAAAGAATATAAAGGCTCGCTATACGTAGTCCAGCAGCTCTTTGTTTAGGAAAGGAAATGTTGGCGTTGTTTGACAAGTTTTGTGTAAACGGAAATAAAATGGAATTCTTAAGAGATTTAATGTTTCCGTTTTCATGCACAGAAAGAAGAAAAGTAAAACAAAATAAGAAACGGAAAAATAAAAAAGAAAATATTTAAACAAATTATATAAAGCTATTTATAAATCCGTTACAAATACAAAAAGCAGAGACGTGGCAAGGGAAATATGAGAAGCGAAAAAAAAGAAAGACCGGGATTTTTTTTCAGGCTTTTGTTATCCAAATCCACATCAGTCAAGAAATAGACTAAGTATGTGGCAACAAATGTAAGTGCGCTCTGATTGAAATAAATTTTCGCGCTCAATTATATTATAATAAGGAATTCCAGTCGCTACGGAATGCTTTTAAATCCATTTTTTTATCTCTCTCTCTCTAGTTCTTAGTAATTCGCTTTGTAGATAAGGGAGTTACCTCTCATACATTATAAAGTGAAGAAAAATCCAAAAAAAAAAGCGTAAAACATATAAGAAATTCCTCTACTTGTCTGGTCGCAACAAACTTTTACTCTTCACAACAACAATAATAATAACAACAGCTACAACAACTGCAATCAAATAAATAAATAAAAACATATAAAAATTGAAAATCTCGTGTAAATACAACAACGTTTAA
This sequence comes from Glossina morsitans morsitans, assembly GCA_001077435.1. Classification (NCBI taxonomy): domain Eukaryota; kingdom Metazoa; phylum Arthropoda; class Insecta; order Diptera; family Glossinidae; genus Glossina; species Glossina morsitans. The sequence goes on along the minus strand of CCAG010008870.1, from coordinate 10,856 downwards.
CATTTTCACTTTGTCACATAATAAAATAACCGACAGCAACGACGGCGGCAGCTACAATGACAACAATAATGTTAACAACGACAATAGCTTTTTATTATTATATCCTTCAAAAGCAATACAACACAAGAATGAAAGTAAACGAAATGCCGAAGAGGCAGATTCCTGCTGCGCAACGTGCAAAGAGGCAGAAACTGAGAGACAGAGGCAAAGGGAGACAAAGTGAAGTCTTGCTAAGAAAACCTAATAAACGAAGACATTTGAGTAAAAGTAAAACCAGTTCTAAAAAGGAAAAAGTAGAGCAAAACAAATACAATTTGTTTTTATTATCTTTAAAGCGAATCTTGGATATCCTGAGAGAATCAAAAAAAATTTTTAATTTAATCATACCTCTCCTTAATAATAGGCGGGAAAGATATGATCTTTGTTCAGGATACTTCGAGATAAATATTGGCTGCAGCTTTCAAATTCTTTTTCCAGATACCAATAAAAGCTTGAATGGCTTTCAATTTCCAAATCAAGTAACTATGCCTTGTCAAAGTACATCACGTTTGTAAGGGTTACCTTCAACTTGTACTTACATCTTTATTTGGCTTAGAAAACATAATAAATGGACGGACGGAAGAAGATCGAAAATCTGCAGATTTGTTCTCAATAAAATTCAAAAGAATTCTTAAAAGATATTTAGGAAGGACAGGCGGACAGACATTGACAAATTGTTGCTTATCTAGACCAAATGGGCTTTAAATTCGTCTGAACAATATCTGGAAGAGCGTTTCCAGTTTCTATGAAGCCACTGGCACACTCTTTAATTAAACTTAAGCTTTTTAGACTAGGACAAGCTTTTAGGCTAGGACAATAATAGGAACATTGCGGGCCCGTACCTCTAAGCGGGGTTCTTGTTACCTGGAATGATCTTACTAGTCCAGTTGAGATATATTTTATAATGTTTAAGGAGGATGAGACGGACGGGTATCATGGAAAATATTTTGATTGGTCCGCACCGCATACTTTTTTGTTTGGGATCTCATAAAATTTTTCCTTCTTTTCTTCTTTTCGTTTTGGATCCACTGCAATGGAAGGTATTACAAAGGGACAGGGGTGAATGCATGCTGATATATACGATATAATGAAATTGCAAAGAGAAACGGTATACTATCCTACTAACATGTTCAGTGATATATTATAGCTTACGAAATTGCAGAAATTTCCCTTTAAATGACATGAATTTCCCTATTCTTAAACTTGAAATCAAAGTAAGACACATGGATGGACGAAAAAGTTTAACCAATTGTTAATTGCTCAGGAAACCTTAATAGAGGGACTGAGATTTACTTTAATGTGGGCTTCCAATTGTTTAAAAAGGACAATCATCGGCGCTTGACAAATGCATGTTAATGGATAGTGATCGACGCTACGCAGGCTTTCAGAAACTTTTCGGAAAACGCCTATGTAATGGAGCATATTATCTTACTCCATATGGTTAGGTTTGAAATACTATAAAAATGGACAGACGGACAAAAAAATCATATTTATATAACGATAAATGTCAATCTTTTTTAGAAAGGACGTAATGAATGTCATTAGCGAAGGCTCAGTAATGAATATTGAACTACCTTCTATACGCCTTTTATGGGATTTTGGAAGCTGTTCTTTCAAAAGGCCAGATAAGATTGACTTACTTCACATGGCGCCTATCACATATCATATGTTTGTTCGGTTTAATCTTAAACGTAGAGTAAACAATAAAACGACAACAACAATAACTCATAAAACTACAGTAGTACATGTACTCATATATAGACTCAAAGAGATACATATATAGTACAGGATAAATTCACTTTGACGCATAGAATTTTTTCTTTCATAGAAAAGACAACAAAAAAAAGGAGAAGAAAAAAGCAAATAGAAAGAGAACTGAAACCAAAACCAAAAAACCATCATAAATGAAGTTAAAGGCAATGAATATTAAATGGCAACAGTTTACGCATTTTCTGCTTGAATTCATTTATGGAGAAACAGATATCCGAAACAAACACACGTACAGGAACACGAGAACATAGGTCACAGAAAATACGCCCACCCACCGTATTGCATATAAAAAGCTAATGAATAAATGAATGATTGCCTTTTGTTCAGATAGTTTTTAAATTAAATGCACAGAGAGACAAACGATCAGGCAAAGCTCACTGCAAAGTCAGGAAAAAAACAATTTGTTTAAATTTAAATGAGTATATTGGTAAGCCTTTATATAAAATACAAAAGGACAAAAAAAAGGAAAAGGTAACATGACTGTATAATGCATTGATATCCTCTCCCTCCTTTTTTCCATATACAAATTGCTACAGTTTATAAATCGAACTAAAGCGCTAACAGTATGCTAGGTTTAGCTTCGTCTCTGGAATAAATTAAAATACTCTTTACAATGATTTCTCAATCCGCACAGAACTTAAGCTGCAAAGAAACTGAGGAAAATGTTTATTTGTGCGCTATCTCTCTGCTGAGGACTTCGTCAAACTGGATTTGTGGAAAAAGTTAATTATTAAAGGTGTTGAAGGTTCGTTGTAAGCTTGTCGTTTCCTTTCTTTTTTCTTATTTCAATAAATGCTTCTTTGTTCACTTTAGTAAAAGCACTTTGCTGAAAAGTTCAAGTGCTTGTTACAAACGTCATATTGAGCAATTAATAAACGGTTGAAAGCACAAAGGGCAGAGAGGGAGAAAGCTTAATAAAAGATATGAAACGAATTCTGAGCACTCAACCTGTAAAGGTCAAGACGGTTTACAGTAATAAATAAAATTTTCTTTGAAATGTTTTTACATTTTCTAGAAAAATATTTACAAAAAAATATTTACTTTTTACTAAAAAAACTTTTAGAAAATTCAAAATCTAACATTTCTTTATAAGTGAGAGAAAAATAACGCCTTATAGGGCGCCTGCTTTAAAGCTTTTAGGCAAACTTTGTTAAAACAATTTTTAAGTAAATTTTCATTGAATTCTTTACTAATAGCAAGAGAGGAAAATGATGATGATTATGATTTTTCTGTTTTATGAAAAAAAGTTACACAATTCACTTATTCTACGTAGATTAATAAAAACTTGACGTAGACATGACTCTGCATATAAAACCAAAGTATAATCGCATTCGAATACTTGGTTGGAAAAAATTCATAAGTACCTTGAAGAAAATGTAAGTTTAGCCTGGGAAAGAAGGCTGTCAAGTCATATTCACTGTGGAGAACACGTAATAGCAGGAGTAAATTGGCAGAGAAGAGAATTAATTGCTACATTCGAATGCTTCACTTGTCAAATCGTTTGGCTCTCCTTTGTGAGGTTAAAAATCGTTAGCTCGCCTCCCAGACTTGGTTATATGATATATGTATGTTGTTAGAGTAGGTTAAGTTCGTAGCTCGTAAGTTAGAAAGTGAGGAATGCCGTGGAATCGACAGGCATACCATGCTGACGTTTTGCAAAGCCATATTTTAAGAAAGGCATAGTTGGCTGGAGATGGCGATTGTCATTTCCGTTTTGTTGACCTGTCAAATGACGGTGGACATGATAGAAGACGGAATTCCTCCCTAGCAGAATAATGAAGAATTTGATCGTAATATACATTTGGAGGGATGGTAGAAGCAAAAGAGGCAACTCAGAGCGGAGCGCTAGACGTTAACATACATATTAAGAATCGAACGCAAAGAAAGTTGAAAGAATCCGCCTACAGAAGAATCAATTACTCAATAAAGAAGCGCTTTCCTGAATTGTCTTAAATGGTAACCTTCTCCTTTGCCCAAAGCAAAAGGCTAAATAGGTACCAGTTAGTTCGTCCTAAGCTTGTTAATTCGTCCACACAAGTTTCTGAATATTTTAGCATTGCAATGTCAAAGCACTTGACTCCGCTCTGTGTATATTCAAAACGAATTTCTTTGGAAAAACGTGCTAAAAACGCTAAATAACCAAATTTCTTCAGCCATGGAATAATAAATAATTTTTTTTAGAGCCGGCTCATACTCCAACGTAAAGTGTAATAAGCATGTGATTAAAAGACTTCCTAATAAAATAATTTAAAAGTAAATATGAAAAGCATATGAAAATCGTTTTCTTACGCGCAGTGTGAGAAAACGCATTGTAAGTAAAGTATTTTATCACGTAGAGTATACTTTTCGTTTTATAGACTTAACCGATTTTGCAAATGCGGCATTCAATGTGACGATGCTGTTAGCTTTGCGAAAATGAGCGTTGAAAACATTGCATACTTTCAGGATCAATTACAGTTCCTGTGCTACAAATTACTGAACTCTGGCAGGAAAATTTGTTATAAGTTGTAATCATTTCATCTTAGATAGCCTTTTGCTTGATCTTTAATTTTCTGATAGAGAGAGAAAGAGAGAGCGAGAGCGTGAGAGAGAAAGATAATAATAATTATAGAAAGAAACCTATTCAAAGTTTTCTTGTTTACAGATGAGTAAATTTCTGTAGGTTTGTGTGATATTACTGTGCTTCATTACTGTACACGGCAGATGAATTGGAACAAAGGAACAATTTGTGACAGTTGCCGTATGAGGTAAGCCGGACTACTTAGTTTGATTTAGGTTTCACGAAGAAGAAGTCAATACAATATATACGTATGTATAGAACGTATATGGATAACGGCAAAGTGTTTTCACATGACCCAATATATGCATACGTATATATATTTATTTATGTATGTGTTGAACGTATATGTGTATCTATTTAATTAATTTTTCAATCTTAACTTCATTTACTGAAAAATGTTTATTTTTGTGATTTTCAGTTTCATCTGCACGCAACTGTGCTATTCTTAATCTCATTGATTCATTTTGTTTCGTTCTTTGTTCTTCACTTCGGCTTGCACGCGATTGTGTGTCCCCCCATCTTTTTGATACATTTTCGATGTGTCCATTGTTCTTCACACGCATTTGCTCATAAGTTTCGTTGTTGTTGTTGTGTTTCGACTTTGTGTACCAATACCCTACACCACTTGTTGTGGAAGAGTATATATGAAGTTTGGGCGGATGTCCGCAACATCCAGAAACACTTGACAAAGATACACGATCTATTATATCGATTGATTTTCTGAATTGATTTAAGCTTGATTGTCCGTCTGTCTGTCTTGTTTTCATGTGTTCCACCTACCTACCAAACTTTGATTTTCAAACTCAACATGAAAGACACGCATTAATTATTTATATTTTATTTTTTAATCTGGATGTCACGAACCTCAACGGATCACCTAGATTTAGCGTGTGCGTGCTTTCTGAGAAACATGGATCGTCAAAGAGGCATCAAGTAAATAATGTTGCTAGTACTGTCGAGGATTAGTAATATCTTGATCTGACTGATTTTTTCATCCGTCCATCTGCCTTTCCATTAATTGAAATTTAACGGTTACCTACGACATTTTAACAGTGTAACAGTATGACAGACAGTTTAACAGTATAGAAGACTTTTAAAGAAAAACATTTGGGATCCTATAAAATCTATATATAGTCTACATCAATTTTCATTTACTGATAGCCGTCCGTAGGTCCGTTTTAAGAGAATATTCACTTTTCATTATAATCAATCGTCAATCGTCCTATTAAGATTGAATGTTGGGCCAAAATTAACGAACCGTATGTTTCACAGCATTTCACACATTTAATCCATATTTCTTGATATTTGAAGACATGCGGGAAGTTCCTACCTTAGACATACCACACAGGGAACTAGTGAGGTAAAATATGCCTTCGGTCCCTTAAGCGTTATACAGTCCTTTTCGCTATTCTTGTTTCGTCTTTCACGATGTTTATCTTTACCACTTGTGGTGCAGCGTATATTAAGTTTATACGGATGTATGTGGCACCCACAAGGGCTTAAGGTAGATCCATATTTTATTATACCGATCGCTGCAGAATCATATTCCCGGTTTCAACTCGTCCGCCCGTCTGTCCATTTATTTCTCTGCCCATGTTCTTTTGTGCTCGAACTAGAGGCAGCTATTTTTGAAATATTTTAACGAAATTTGATGTGTTGATGTGTTTTGCTCCGGACATGATAACACGGTCTAATTTTGGGTATTTTATGATGAAAATAAATGAAGTATAATAAGTTCTTGCCAAAAAAAAAAAATGACAATTTTAGTAAATTTGGATCACTTCGATTCGAGCTTTGGTTCTGTGAGCTATCAGGGCTGCTATGAAAGGCAAGCGTTGACATGGCAACGAAAGAAGAGTGCTGGAATATTATGACGGAAAGGAGGGAAGTACTGCAATTTGGACGAAGTGGTGCGAAGTGTATTTAAAGATGAATACTCCGAATGCTCATCTTATAAGTTTCTTCATTTTCCATTGCCATTGTTAGAATATTTTTGTTTTTTTAATGAAATATGATATTTTTCTTCACTGAACCAAGTCAATCGGTTTTTACTCAGCATAGCGAATTCTCTATTGTTGATTGGCTAAATTGCAGAAGAAGAAGAAGAAGAAGAACAGAAGCAAGCAAGAGTTTTATGCCAAATGCCTTTAATAGGTTTTCTCTTCAATTCTAGAAATAGAGTAATTGATTGCTTAATGGATATCATACGGGATTTCCTGCTTTGAATAGCTGCCTGAAGGGGTTTCGTCCAATTATTTCTCCTTAATTGATCAATTGATATAACGAATGAACTATTTTCCAATTTAAAGCTGTATTAATAATCTTGTTATTCCAGATTTATTAAAGCATCGTCTACTCTTGTAATTTTAAGTATAACAACGGCAATAATTATAAGTGAGTTATATTTTGGCAAAATGCGAAGGTGTGAAATAATTATTTACACTTAAATGCTTAAGAATCTTTTTTGTTTTCGCTTCTATCTATCTTTTTCACTTAAGGACTTTGAACTGTTGTTGTTTGTCGGCCGCTGACCACATTCTACTTTTAACTACAGTGAGGTCGCTTAACTGCTTGCATTTTCACTCGGCTGTTTAGTTCCCACTGCCCTTCTTTCAACTACCTTATATTTTACACAGATACACACATACATAAATCGCAAGTTATATATTACGTGGCCATTGGGGATACGTTCCAATATATTTTGTTACCTAGTTTTAAGTGTTGTAACAGACTTTTGTCACATTAAGTACAGCAAACACGCCGATAGCAAGTATTACATAGTTTGATTGTCGTCTTATAAACCTAAACTTAATTAACATTTTATCTAATGGCTTATGATTTTATTATACTAGAATACACAAGCCGAATACAGTTCCAAGAGTATTACATTGTTGTACTGCTGCTTAGTCAATCACCAAATGCTATCGAAAGCAAAGAAGTCTCAATAAATATTTTGCTTACTTACTTGGAAATATTGCATAAATATTCACTAAAATCATGCTAAGCTGAACAAACCCTACTAGGCACATATAAATTATCAAGTGGACTACCGTTACCTTACGGAGCATATCTAAGTTATCGAGCTGCTAACCTAATCTGTAAATGTTAAGCACCCGCGTCGCTCCTTAATAGGCATTCATTGTGTTTTGATAGAAAAACGATCCGAATTTCTAAAAAAAATTGAACTCTACACTTGACTGCACTACACCAATGCGACGTAAAACTGAAACCTAATAATGATGTTGTAACACCAAGATGATGGAGCCACCTTTCGATACGATTTGTTAGAAATGAACTCAACTATAGTATTGATTGAACACGTATGTATAGAAATATTCCTAACAGTTTATCGTTGCACGGAAAGATATAAGCAAACGAAAGAAAAGTGTTGCCATTGACCCCTTGGTTCAAACCCAAGGAAGCCGTTTTGTCATTTTTGATTTTTGTGATTTTTCCTTCCATTTTTGTGTCGTGGTTGAAGTTGTGATTGTGCAACTAAGCGGTTAACTTGAAAATTTCTTTTCTCTAATAAATATTAAATTCATTTATTTATTTATTTATTCATTAGCTATGTATTTTGTGAATAAATTTACAAAGTGTGACTTTAAAGCGGCCGGATAACTTTAACCATATGCTTGCCTGCTTTGAAAACTGTGCCGAACTTGAGATTTGAAACCGCGACCAGGATTAAAAAAGACGCTAACCGTTAAGGCAGCATCTTTACGAAGAGGATTAGAATTTTCTCCTCGATCAAAAGTCCTCGATGCATACAATTCAACGCACACAACCATCAACTGACATCAGGTGGACCAAGAATGCTAAAAGTCGCTCCAGAGTTGAGGCAGCCGGCAACCTGCCCTAATGCAGCTGAGTCGAGGAGCGACAAAATACTTTACATTAGATGTTTAAAAAGAAGAAGAAGAAAGGAATATTCCTTTACATAGCGACCTACAACCGACAAAGTTGACACAATTAAAAATGATGCGGGTGAATTTTTGCGCCCTTTATATAATCTCTAATGTGAACGTGCTTTGAACTTCTTTTCTCTGTTAAATGCTTCGGTAAACTTTACTTGCTTTTTTGTAAAATATAAACCAATAATCTAAGGGACATAAAAAACAATTGGCGGCAATTGTTACTTGAAGTTTTGGAATGCTTTCTATGTCTTTGACATTTGTTCGGGAAACGCCTGCTTGCCAACCGCAGAGTCGAACGTGAAATGATGAGGAAAGCGAAAAGTTTTGGAAAAAGGGGAATTTTTACAGCAATTGAAAGAAATGCAATATTTTTTTTTTGACAACACAATAACAGCAACAATGGCAATAATAAATTATATATGAAAAGAAAGTGAAATTACTTTTTGAATTTGTCATAAGTTTTTATTGAAGTTTGTTTCATTTCCTGTTGTTACCTTCGACCTAAGTTCAACTAAAAGCAATCAAATAAGAAAATGTTTGCCTTTACACTAAACGAGACCAAAATTGAAAGTGACGGCAGGGTGCCAAAGTTAGTTAATGTTCCTTTAAAGGGGGAAAAGTGAGCCGAGAAAAAGAACGAAATGGTTTTCTTAGTAACTCATCTTCTATTATGGTTATCGAGAGATTGTGCGTTCTGCGAGCGTTGCCTTGTGTTTGTTCTATAATTGGATTTAAAATTGTTTTAAATTGTTCTCTTTGTTCTACTTAAAAAACCATTTCATCTCAGGCCCAGCACAACAATGCCTTTAATAAAAACGACAGAAACGCACACAAGAAGCAGAAGAAAATTTTATATTAAGCAAAAAAAAAAAGGAATTACTTGATATCTACAAATCACCTACCCACCATGCACGCATTTCGCTTTTCTCTCTCCCCCGCCACTTGCACCCCACTCTCTACGCACTAAGTACTTGAAAGACTAAGAAAATACAATTTTCTAGCTTTCTGAGCTTTACACTCTGCATATACAACAAGAGTACACATATACTTCCGTTTTTTTTTTTTTTCTTTTCTTTGCATATAAAAGATTAAAAAAAGTCCTACAAATACTTAGGCAAACATACAATTTTCCTTTCAAACCCAAAACAAACATACACACATACACAAACACTCGCGCGTGCACACTTACACACATACATATATATATATATATATATATATACTTTCATACATACGTGGGTACATACAAACAGTTATACGTTTATAAAACACAGCTTACTGCACACAATTCCTGCAGCACTCAGAGAACTCAAGTGTTGGCAGTAGTTGTTGGATGGTTGATGTGCTAGTGTGTAGTGTGCATTGCAAACAGAAAGGGAAAAAAACTTATAAATATACACATATCTATATATATATATACATATATATATAATACTTTTATATAGCAGGATATCCAACCTCATCTTACACACATATACACTCACATATATTTTTCCTCATTTTTTTTATATAATTTTTCTTTCTTTAAGAGTTGTAGTGTTTGTAGTGTTTGCTATGTGTTGTATAACATGAGTTGGATTTCTTTCTCTTTTTTTTTTTTTTTTTTTTTTTTTTTACTATAAAAAGGCGAAAGAGGAGCAAGAAGCAAGAAGGTTAGTGTCGCAAATGTATTTGTTTGTAGGTTGTTTCGACATTTGTTCATCCGACTCGTAAACACACACAAGTACGTACAAACGCCCACACACACATGCATACAAGTACAAGCTCTTCATATATACCTAAATTCACACTTGTTTGTTATTTGATACCAAGATAACAGCATATTGCTGCAAGTGGAAACAACACCATCGACGACACCAGAAAAAGTAAAATCTGATGATCTTAGCAAGTATTCTTTGTGTACATTCGGGTTGAAAGTGTGCACATGTTTGTGTGTTAGGCTATGTGTTTGTATGTCAAGTTATAAACTCTCTAAACGTCTTTGTCAAAGTGAAAGCTTTGGGATTAAGCATCATATAGATCCCAATGAGTAAATAATGCAACAAAGAAATTTAATTTCGCGTTTTCTTCTTTTTCTCTTCCTCAATAAATATCGTTCGTATAAGGTACCTGAGTTTCCAATTTTTCTTTTTCTTTTTATTTTCTTCTTTTTTTTGTTTTGTTTACTTCGAACTATTCGTCTATAATTCTTCATCTATTTACTTATTTCTCGTTTGAAGTTTCCTTTTTATTCTCTTAATATATCCGGAGATTTGTATTTGAATCACCTTATGTTCGTTTAATACGATTTACTATAAGAATTTATTTCTTTTGAAGAGAGAGAAATTCTGCAGCCATTGAATTTAAATAATAACTGACAGCAAATATGAAAAAAGGAAAGATAACAAGACTGTAGGATCGAAGGGGTATAGGGTTCATCGGCCGAAAGTTTTTGGTCACGTGGGTGGAGAGATTCGCTGCGCACTTTCTATCTACTCTTACTAACTGCTTAGTTGGGAAGTTGATATGTTGCTCCACACGTTTGGAGCTCTATCTGTCTATGGATCAAGCTTAGTTGATTACCGTTGTCT